>VBVR01005921.1:0-11124 GCA_011638315.1 Tetramorium parvispinum
GAAGTCGGAGAGTAGAATTGATCGAGGGAGGTTGAAAAATAGAATGGATGATTCAACGTTCAGCGCAATCGCGTTTTCTCAAGAATTAATAAGATATTTCTTGCAAAAAGACGGCGCATAGCGGTTAATTAAGTGCATGGAGTTTCCACTGCTGACTGATTTTTTTCGCTAGATGGCACAAACGGGACGGCACCGGTGCAAAATGCAATCCAGACAGACCAACCGGCAGACTCCGACAACGCTAGCGTCGGAAGTGGCAATTCGAATCTTAGTACCGGTGCGCTTCAGGTATGAAAAATTTATACTTTGTTATACTTATATAATTATTACATTATATTTATACAAGAAAAAATATGCGTGCGCAATTAAAATTTGAGCGATTAAAATCTGCAAAACACAAATATAATAATAATTTTACCTTTGCCATTATTTTCGAAAATTTTTATACATTGTTTGTTCCTTTTAGTGTTTTGGTTTTATAATTGATTTTGTAATTAAACATTTTTCTAATCCTGGATTGATAATAATCCTTATTTCATTTAGTTTTTCATTTTATACGTAACGTATGTACAAGTATATAGATAAATTGGTGAGTGATTTTGTGAAATGTGAGAATAGAGGAATATAACAATAATAATAATAATATTTTTATGTATTGTAGAATATCAGAGAACAAATGGCTGCATCTCTCGAACGGATGAAAGAGTTGGAAGAACAGGTCAAGGCGATTCCCATGCTGCAGGTGAGTTCTCACTAATTTCCTACTCTCCCACCTACGCTTTCGTAACGTTCATCGCCCGACATGTAATTTGCACCCAGGCGAGCTCTTCCGTTCTAGCGAAACGTTCATGTGTAAGATATTCCCGCTGCTTTATCATGATCTCGTTGTTCCTATTACGAAGACGTCTTGTTACTCCTTCAATCTACAAACAATGTGAAAATATAAAAAGTTTTCTTTTCTACATTACATTTTAAAAAAGTATTTCATAAACTTGTATTTATATTTATACAAGTTCACGAAATATTTTTTTTAAATAAACTTGACATAAAAAATAATAAAACTAAAAAGATAGGAATTAATACAACACTGATTAAAAATAAAATATTATATAAAATTATATTTAAAAAAATCTCTTTTTTGTTTAATATAAATCGCAGAATGTTTTAATTTTTATTTTATCTGTTGATTATAATACTGACCTGAAAACTAATTAGGTAGAATACTAATTATTAATTTTATTTTTGCAATTTATTGTAAATTGGTGTAATATTTGTATTATTTCTGCAATGTGTTAAAAGTCATTATATTTTCTTACGCATCATAATTTTATCAGTCTCGATAAAAGCTTACACTATTGTGAAGCTTATCTAACTCTACAATCTCTTTCTTTTTCTTTCGTAGGTGCAAGTCTCGGTATTGAAAGAAGAGAAGCGCAATCTCCTGCGGCAAATGGACGAGCTGAGTAAAACAAATTCCTGCAACAACACCTTGCATAGGCATCGCAGCCAGTCATTCTCGGAACAACGCACCACCACCCTGCGAAATCTGAAGAACTCTGAAAACGTGTCTACCAGGGACATGGGAACTATGTGCGGCGTGATGACGAGGGATGTTGGAGTATCGTACCAACCGGTAAGAATTGCATTTTCATTTAATCATTGTATTATTTAATTAAGTATTTTGAGTGTATATTATACTTTTTTTATTATTTTAATATATTAATTAATTTTAATAATTTAATAATAACTTTATTAAATTTTATTTCATACCGCACATTTAAAATATTCTATTGTTTAATTTTATTACTTAATTTATCTCTTTTTAATCTAATTCTAGAAAATGATAAGAAATTAATTAAATTAAGATTAAAGATCAACATTATTAAAATTATCTGACAAATACTTTAAAGTTCTATACTATTTGATTATATACATAATTTTTAGATTACATGTTTTTAATCAGAACTTTTCGTTGAATTATGACTGCATCAATCGATTTATGACTGCGTTCCGATATTCACTGCGAGTATTGCAAATCTATAGTTTATGTCACGCACATTACAGATTCTCAGTACTGGCAGTGAATTTTGAAACTGAAGTGAGTTACGATTGCTTTTCTAATTAGAAATGAAAATCGGAATTTAAATGGCGAAATATAATTTTGCTGTGTATGTACTCTCGTTGCTTTGCGTGTCGTCTTTTCACGTCGCCGAGATCGAGCGACTTTCGCGCACGTGTACATATTTCGTGTAAATATTTATAAATCACGTCGAGATTGCAGATTAAAAATATAATAATTACAATATGTATCCGCTCTTCAATACTATGCTGCGTTTCATTCTGAAACTTCCCAGATATGTCATCAGCAATATAATCTGCTCGGTATGCAATGGTTCGTAATAATTAAGGCGATTAACAATATATATACAATATATGTATATAATCGATATTACGCGTACTATATTAAATATCAAATAGTATCAACATTAATTTGTGCTAATTTATAAGGAAATAAATACAATTCTGGAAAATACGCTTTAATAGTTGTATCCAATTTTATCGAAAATTATCATTATGTCGAGTTAACAACTGGATCGCGTACAGGTTCGAACGAGAGACGTCGGTATGATCACAAGTACGCCGATCAAACCATCCCTGCAAAAAAGTCATTTGCGAATCGAGGAGATTGCGCCCGAGATCCAAGAGCAGAGCACCATGCTGGCAGACAAGACACCGTCAAACCTCTCAAACTTTTGCGACTCTCAGCATCGTAGCTGGAAATCGAGTTTGACTCGAAGTCAACTAATGTTGGAGGAAATTCTGCCACAAGTACGAAAGAGACAGCTAACGAGAACTCCGCTTCAAATGGAATCGATACCACCCAATGAAAATGACGTAATCAATCGTAAAATTATGAAAAAAACGCGAGATTTCGGTATCAACACGGAGAATAAACCCAGAAGTCTTCAGTGCAGCCACTTCCTAATCGAGGACATTGCACCGGAAGCGAAGAAGGAGATCAAGAAGCGTTCTTGCGGAACAACAACGAGATTGAGTATGAAGGATGTCCTGACGAATGAGGATGCTGAATTGCTCGTGGAACACACTCTGAAAAATTACAAGAACAGCCTGGTGAAAGACACTTCCACCAAGGGCGTTCAATGCAGTCCAGAAACGGCTAGGATCGTCGAAAAGCGAGATCAGATGGTCCAGGTGACGGAACAGTTCCGAATGCGTTCGCACGTGAGCGTGACCGCCAAGCCGACGACATCGGAGGTCGGAATCGGGGTCAGATTCGGTTCTTGTACCAGGAGCGTGTGCGTCGGACCGGATCCAGTGGCGGTGCAGGCACCGGTGTCGTTGAACTCGATGAATTCGAGGAGTCACTCGTTCAACTACGGCGACACGCGAACGAAGACGAAAGCCAACAGTAAATCGGTGGCGGTGATGGTGGAGGATCTAGTGAGGACCGTCACTCGCGGCACCAACACTTCCGGCTTCACGCCCAAGTGCCGAGATTTCGGCACCTCGACGGTGAAGAAGACGTTGGTCGACGTGTCGGTCGGCGAATCGGTGAGGCCGCACATCTCCATCTCCTGCGCGGCGAATTATTGCGACAACTGCAAGGAGACGATCAAAAGCTTGGCGAAGCAGATTACGAACAACGCGGAGAACAGTCTGAATCATCAGAACAGCAATATGGTGTCCAGGATCCCGAGGCCGTCCCATATTCCCTTGAATACCAGCGATCATAGAAGGCAGTTCAAGCGTCAGGACACCTACACGAAAATACCAGCCGCCGCGGTGATAAGATACGACACAGACAATAAAGAGCAATACGACAGCAGCATTCGGTTAGTCATTTGGGATTACTTATATCTTTACTTTATCTTATCTTTTATAAAATATTGAAGAAAAAATAGAAATTATAAGAATTTAGCATTTTCATTGCAAAATAAACTCCAATTTATAAAAAATTAATTGTTGACTGCATTTAAATGATTTTTTAGAAAAAAATAATGAATTGGGAAAAATAAATTAATTTACTTCACGATCCACACATGAAGGTTTATGGAATTTTAATTATTTACTTGGAAAATTGCAGATTGCATACAGCCAATTTTTTGCTATGCTTTCTGAATTTATCGTGTAGTTTTTAATTTACTTCCAAACGACTAGGGCAAAGCATTTACCCCTTCAAAACTCGAGCCACCCTTCCCGCTCGACTACGCTTCACGCCATCTGTTATTTCCGTGGCCGAAGGTCGCTGTTGCACGGGGGTTGTTTCGCGCTAAAGGGGGTGGAAAGAGGGTTGCACGAGAGCAGTTGCGTATGACGTACTTCGTGCCGGATAGTTTGTTGTTCTTTTTGAGTCTATGGTCGCGCGCGTGCCGAGTGCGTCATCGAGGGTTCTCCCTGGCACGATAACCACTGCTGTAAATACCGCGACGGAAGTCGGATATTTCGTTGCGCGTCATATTGCAATGGTGAACGAGTAAGTGCATCCTCGATCTCGACAGATCGATGCTGCAGCAGCAACAGCAGCCGCAGCGATCCGCTCCGCGTTTATTTAGCGATCTCGAAGTCTCCGATATCCCGCCTTGTTCGGCCACGGAAGGGTAACGTCTCTCCCGCCATAATCTGACATTTTACTTCTATTTACAGCACCACGCTCATTTTACCATTAATATCCTCAATGTTGCGTTGAATTCTTAATATTTAAATTTTAATATTAATAATTAACTAATATAATTAACACATTTTAATAATATTTTTGTAATTCATAGATCTGTTTTACTAAAGATTTGGAATTCAGTCCTTTTATTGTGTCAATTATTAAATTTTATTAGATAGTTTTCATAATTTCCATAAGATATAAAATAATTAACTCGTTAGTAAAAGAGTGTTGTATATAGATACTAAATATAAAAGAAAATAGTTATGAAAAGAATTGTTTTTTCTTGTCTCTCGTAGCATTCAACAATTGCAATCCGAGAAAAGCAAGGATGAGAAGATTGCGTCAGAAGAGATGCGTAACATGGAGAAGGAGGCAGATAGCGAGGAGAAGTCCGAGCTATCGGAATCGGCTCTGTTTCAACCGATACAAGACAAGCCCAGGAAAAAGGTCGAGCCCTCGAAGGAGATGCAGGCCGCCATGAAGGTGCTCAACGACAGTATCAAGAAGTCACCTAGCAGAAATATCTCTCACCAGCTCAAGAACGCCAGCAATATTATACAGCAAGAATGGTTCAAAATATCCAGCACATCTAGCGCGAATCCGTTAGATGTCGAGGATTATTTGGACCGTTTCGAGGAATGCTCCGGCACGCTGCTGGAGTACATCGTCAACATGACGGACACCAGTGGAAATACGGCGATGCACTACGCGGTCTCTCACGGCAATTTCGACGTGGTGTCCATACTGTTAGATTCGAAAGTCTGCGACATTAATAAGGCGAACGTGGCTGGTTACACGGCTGTGATGTTAGCTGCTCTGGCAGAAGTCAGAAATTCCACGCACGCCTCGGTGGCGAATAGATTGTTCCAGCTCGCCGACGTCAACATCCGAGCAAAATTGGTAAGCTCTATACTGTAATAAATATAATAGAAGCACTATATGTATACAATCTTTCCTCAAATATTTTTGTAATTGTTTAATTTTGCGTAACAGCATGGGCAAACTGCGCTGATGTTGGCGGTATCGCACGGACGCAAGGATATGACGCAATTGCTCTTGGATGCTGGAGCGGCGGTTAATATCCAGGATGAGGACGGTAGCACCGCGCTGATGTGCGCCGCGGAACATGGCCACACCGACATCGTGAAATTGCTCCTCGCGCATCCGGACTGCGACCCATCCATCGTCGACGTGGACGGCAGCTCGGCTCTGAAAATCGCCCTGGAGGCGGGTAACCGAGACATCGGTGTGTTACTTTACGCTCACGAGCACGTTAATCGGGGCATCAGCCCGTATTCGACTCTAAGGCGAAGCAGAAGGGGTTCCAAGCCGACGACGCCCACTGGACCATCTCCATCAGCTCCAGTTAGTCCGGCGCCATCGCGACGCATTCATTCGTCCAGCGTTTCTCTGAACACATCAAAATATTCCAAATAATTCCAATAGCAGATCCTTTATACGATTTTTTTACAAGTTCATTCATCATGATTTTCTCTTCACACATTGTTTCGAACGTAATTGGCAAGCGAATCGCAGTATAACCGGAACTTTGTATTTAATTTTTCTTTTGTACGATTTTTTTTACACTTCCCTATAAGTCATTGCGTATATTTATGATGTATATTCATCATACGACAATACGTTGAAGTCGTCTTGCCTAACGATCGATTTATTTCGATGGAACTGTTTTGTATAATTTAGGAAATCAAGAATAATGCTCAACACTGTATATATATCTATTCAGGGTAACGTTGGAAAAATCTTGTAGTTTAGTTTGTAGCGGTAATATTTAGGAATAGTCCATCGTAGGTGCTGTCGGACGATTTTGACAAATCTTTCATAAACTCTCCGTAAATTTTATACGACTATGATTGTAGCACACTCTCGGGGAATACGATTTTTCCCGTAGACGAGATGTAGAAGTACAAAATATTTAATATTCATGACGATACAATCCACAGCAAAGAATCGGTCGATTTTTTTTCTTTTTCTTTTTGACTCTGTGGCATTGAACATTCCAAAAGAAAACGGTTGTCGATTCAAATTTCTTACCTTAGAAATTTATACAGTAATTCCCAAATTTCAGGCCTAATCTCAAATTAGGGATCAAATCATCAATATCGTGTGTGCATCTACATATACACGATATATAAGTACACCGATATGCGTAGAGAAACATTACGTAGCGATATATGTAATGAATGTATATGTTATAGCAGTGTGAGATTTTTACGATTCAATGATTTACGATGTTTTCATCACGCGCGAGCGACATCAAACGTACTTATCATTGTTCTACGTTGAGATAGAGAGATGTTAGATAATGAAAATTGTATAAAAACAGTATATCTAGTTGTGAAACGTGCGAAAGAAACTTACGAAGGAAATTATGTTTTTGGACTTGTTAACAATTTTCATATCGAGAATTTTATATCCCGATCATATCGAGATGTTAATATGCGTTTATTTAACCGAGCGAATCGTCAACACACGAACACTAAGAAGAACAAATAAATACATTGAGCGTTTTTCTTGTAAGGTTGTGAATAGATAAAGTTGTAATTAAATTATTTTAGTTTGAGAGGGAGGTCAAAGATCCATAGTTTAATGTTATCGTAAGTGTTTCTCTGTCTCCGAGAGTAATTCTATGACGATTGTTGGCGTGAGACATAACTGTCTATGTATCGAACGTGTAGGCAATGTATGAGACACATTGATACCGTAGAAATCTAGAAAGTAGAAAGTACTCCTTATTGTTTGTGCCTTTATATTTAATATATAATACTATTAATAATATAATGAAACATGATTCTCCAAATATCCCTTGTCCGTCAATCAGTCTAATATGCATAATGAAAAAATATTTTTTGACAGAATGGAAATCTTGAAAGCATATATATTATATATTTAAGAAATTCATTTAAATTAATGATATCATAACGATAAATTTTTCAATGAGAAATAGTAAAAATTATTAATTTTGGTGACAAATTTTTGTAATCGTGCAAACGATTATAGAGTTTCGACATTATCAATTGTCAATATAAATTTTTCTTCGCTATAACGTAACGTCCGAACGATTGATTTATAATCAGCTACGAAACATCAGGATAATAATACATCATAAAATTGATATTATATTATGATCTAATTTTTTAACAGCCACGTGAATTTCCATAAGATGTCGATAACCTAGCTTAACTTAATTGTCGTTCGTACCAGTTCTCCTGACACTCGTATTGTCTGTTACACGTCACAACGATCGTGACGTTGGGATTTTAACATATATTTTCTATTCTCCGGCTGTGCTTTCTATATAACTGGTAAATTATAGATACTATATTTTAGAGAGTATTAGACAAATTTTTTGGATAACTTGTACAAACGTCTTATCAGTTTGAGGTTATATTTATATATGAATATTTTCAGCTCAAGTATCGTGGTTTAATACAATTTGTTTGCATGATCAACATATTTTTCCTGTAACAATTATTATTGCTACTTAATTGGGTAAGTTTATTTTATCGTAAGTATATTTATATTTACACAAGCATAAATAATTAAGTTGACCCTACGATATGTATGTTTACAGATACAGAGAGATTGAAATATTTCTCAAGTTCTTAAAGGTGTTTATCGTGGCACAACAATTTTCTTTTGCACCTGTTTATCTAATAAGCTATCAAGATTGCTAACAAAATGCGACGTTCTCATTCAGGTAAGTTGGCGTCTGTTAACAGATACAATTCTTCAATTCTTATTTTTTTTACATGTCATTTTCACTTTTCCAGGGGGTTACGGCTATGAACCATTACCAAGTACATCTACTCACAATGTTATGGAGGACGAGAATGAAAGGATGACTGAAGAATTGAAGGATAAGATACATGCTTTAAAATCATTATCGATTGACATTGGCACCGAAGTAAAATATCAAGATAAAGTGCTAAGAGGCATGGTTAGTTGGCCAGCTTGTCTGAAGCACGTTTTGCATGTCATCTTAAACATAAGAAATAATATTCATATTTTTCATGATTTTAGGATGATGACTTTGAAAGAACAAGTGGTTCCTTATCTGGCTCCGTGGCGCGTGTTTTGCGCCTCGCAAAAGCAGGCCACAATTATTATATTTTATATTTGTTTCTTTTTTCTATAGCAGTATTTTTCGTACTGTGGATAGTTTTAAAGTTTAAATGATTGTACATGAGATTTATAGCTAAGGTGAAATGTATATAAAACGTAATTAGGCTAAAAGAATTTTTAAAATAAGTTATTTAAGCTATCTTCAATCTTTTGCATTATTTTGCAGAACAGAGAATTTTTATTCTCATTTTATAAAATAACGTACTCATTATACTAAAATAGATTTTAATGGTTTTAGACAAGTAAACAAGATGGCATACTCTTAAAAAAAAAGAAAGAAAAATAAGTATTTTTTTTTTTGTAAATACGTCGGTATTGAATTTGTAAATAATAAGAGTAAAAATTGTATTTGCATCATATATTTTCTTTTCATTTTTTATTATAAATTTTGAATTAGCTTTGTCAGGGAGAAGCCTGAGAGACGGCCCGATTTTAAGTGATATGCGAACGCGCGACGCCCTTTGCTTTTTTTGGGAAACCGTGCACATGAACTACGTAGCCACGATCCACGTTTGGACCGAAGGGTAACGCGATTACGTGTCAATAAGAGTGAACGAGACAATATAATTGTTAGTGCTGTTATTGTCTCGTTCGCTTTTGTCGACACGTACATCCCACGTGGATCATGGCTACGTAGTTCACGTACACAGTTGTATCACCTAAAACCAGGCCGTCCGGCCGTGTCGTCTCTCAGTCTTCTCCAGTCTTCTCACTGGTGACGAGTGACGATCAGTGGCGACGAAGCGGTAAGTGGCGGTAAGAAGCATTTAAACGGTTCATATCCATTTTAAAAGCGTGGTAACGTTTTTATAAGAGCAAATTTGGTGTCTGTTTAGAGAAAGTCGACAGCTCAATCTTGGAATCTGAGGACGCCGGTTGCAAAACTCAATCCACTCGTTAAGTTAAATTTCCAATCGAATTCCAATGGAATTGATCAAGGAGCTCAACATTCTTCGCGAGATTGCGACTGACGAGGAGTTTGCACAAATCCCGAGGGAGTTAAGGCAGAAGATCAATGCAAAATTCGAGGAGTTTATAACCATCAAGGCGATGGGTAAGATCCCGGTTTCGTATTTTTGAATATTTGAGTTCCCTCAAGGACTTGTTTTATTTACACACTTCTATCCGCCGGCGCTATTTATTTATCTTTCCTCGAATTGAAGACTCTTCTAACAACGCTTTCGTTATTTTGTTCGGGTTCGGTATAAGCTTCTTTAGTCTCTGTAATTTTTCGCACAGCTAAAATTATCTCAAAAAATTTATAATGAATAAATGAAAGGCCAAGGATTTTGTGTATCGTGTGCTGATTTACAGAGCAAAATTTGGAGAAGGTACAAAAGAAACTTGCAAAGCGGAATCTAGTTGAGTCTAGAGAGAAGCTAGCAGAGAAGAGTGATACAGAAGCATCACTCTTGATACATGGCAATAAGGAAATAAAGGAAATTGGTGTAAACAAAATAGAGGAGTCTTTAAAAAGGTATGGTTACATTAATTTCTAATCCAATCTATAATTTATATTAAATAAAATAATGTATATTAAATTAAATAAATTTATATTAAAAAAAATAAAATTGTCTTGTACATGCATTTTATTTAATATAATTATTTAATATAATTACAGATCGTACGACAAAATACATGAAAAATTAGAAAGACTCAACGAACAGGTGATTCATTACTCTTGTGCTCATGACAAAATACATGAAAAATTAGAAAGCCTCAACGAAAAGGTGGTTCGTCACGCTTATGTTTATGATAAAATACATTCCAGGTGAGTTAAAAAGAGAAAAAATATTTTTTAAAAATAAATTTTTAAATAATTTTAAATAATCTTTTAATTTGAATTATATGTGCATAGGCTAAAACAACTGGTTGATGACCTGGCTGATGACGATTGATGACGATGATGAAGAAGAAGGGGAGGTACAACCAGTTGAACTCCACAATGAGGCTTAAGTCTCACGCAGATTTATACCCAATTAGTCGATGTCACCAATGAATTAGCGTTGGAACGAGAAGAAAATAATATTAATTTCAATTTATTATATAATATTAATAATAATTTCAAAAAATAAAAAAATTTCAGGCTTCTCTCTGGTTTTGTGTCGATAATTCAGTTTATTAAACCCTAGTTTAATTCCTCATAATGTTGGCGACCCTGCGCGCACGTGTGCTCATGGAGAACCGTAAACACGTTTTCTCTTTGAACGAATAGGTTAGAAGCGTAGTACGCTCTCAAACGGTTTATAATCGTAATAATAAGTTGTACAAGATGAAGATTAAAACTTTGCGAAAGAATCCTC
>VBVR01005922.1:0-11121 GCA_011638315.1 Tetramorium parvispinum
CCGTTAAAAATAATCATATATCAATTTGTAAAATGGTTTCTTAAAGTTGAAACTTTACTCTAACGAACGGTATAACTGACAATTATGTACGTTGTAATTTATTGCTATTATTGTTGAAATATTATTTTTGATTATGTTAATTATAGAGGAAATAGGGGAGGATTATGGATTTAAGAGGAAAGAAGAGGAGATGAACATAAATAGAGGAAAAAGAGAAAATAGGGGAAACAGTACGATCCCTGGAAATATGATCGGAACTTTGCTGTGTACTCGACCGTCAATCAATGGTTGATGAGCGGAGAATAATAGCGCAGTAACCATTGAGTCAGCTCCGACTTCCAACGATGCGTCGAGCAGCCGTTATAGTGAATTGAGTGAATTTCATTTCTGGTTATTTATAATATTCAGATAGCTTATAAATAGAATCAATTTACTCCAAGTTTATCGCTACGTATCTTAAGATTTAATGTTTGTTTCAGGTTTATTTCATATGCGAATTAACATTGAAGATTAACGATTAATATTCGAATAAGATATTCGCAATCTTTTAACATCTTATTAATATGGAAAGTTTAAATGAACATAATTGTAGAAAAATGTATCAACACAGAGTGAAAGAGAAAGTTATTGAATTACTTTTATTAAATTTTATTTAAAGTATTCATAGATTACAGAGTAAATTAGAATTTTTGAAGATCAAGATTTATTAGGAAGGTCTGGATAAAGATATTGAGATCAATTGAAATAAGATTCCGTCTTATTTTATTCTTTGTATGTTTACATCCTTACTTCTATTCTATTTTTAATTTAAAATAATTTAAGATAATCGATAATGGAATAATGCAAATCGATGGAATGATGCAAGTGTGAACGTAAGCACGCAAAAGTAAAAAAAAAAAACTTAATGCGAGATGAAAAACAAAACGATATGTTAAAAAAATGAACGCATCGATGAAATCAAATGTGGTGCTCTGCACGTTGATAAAATTGTGTGCGAAAACAAAGCTATTTAAGGATATTTTATGAAGTTACAATTATAAATTATTTTATATTCTGTAAATCGATTATCTTAAATTTTTAAAATAACTTCTATTGTTTTTCACGGATCTAAGAGTCTTTGGATTCGAAAGACTTGTTGAATATATTTATATTATATATAATGTCTTTAAACCAAAAATTTTCTTAGATCCGTGAAAAATGACAGAATCTATTTTAAAAACAGTCTCGAGCCCTTTTAAGCGTGGTTTACAATACATGGAGTAAGCGTAAAGTAAGAAGAGTAGGCTTAAGCAGGCGTAAGAAGGTTACTTCCGGCGTAGGTGAAATAAATTAATTTTATTTCCTACTCTTCTTACTTCACGCTTATTCTATGTATTGTAGACTATACTTTATTTATTGTATGTGATTAACTATCTTATAGTAGTAGCTTAATCTACTTCTTCCATTCTCGATGCCTCTTCCGAATCACCCTCCAACGTCGGCACTTCCGTGTCCATCTTGTCGTCCTCGGCGTTCGACGTTTCCTCGTCGTCGAAGCCCAGACCGAGCTTGATCATCCTATATATTCTGGACGCGTGCACCTGCGGGTCCTCGAGCGCGAAACCGGACGACAGGAGGGCAGTCTCGAAAAGCAACATGACTAGATCTTTCACAGACTTATCGTGCTTGTCAGCCTCATTCTTTTGCCTCAGATTCTCCATGATGGGATGATCGGGATTGATCTCGAGGTGCTTCTTCGCAGCCATGTATCCCATGGTGGATGTATCTCGGAGCGCCTGAGCCTTCATGATTCTCTCCATGTTCGCCGTCCAGCCATACTGCGACGTGACGATACAGCACGGAGAGTCGACCAGTCTGTTGGATACGACTACTTTTTCGACTTTCTTATCTAGGATATCCTTCATAACCTTGCAGAGATTCTCGTATTTGGTTTTGTCTTCCTCACGCTTCTTCTTCTCATCCTCGTCCTCCGGCAATTCCAGACCTTCCTTCGTGACGGATACCAGCTGCTTTCCGTCGAATTCCTTCAGCTGCTGGACTACGTACTCGTCGATCGGCTCGGTCATGTACACGACCTCGAAACCGCGCTTCTTCACGCGCTCCACGAACGAGCTGTTGGCTACTTGCTCCCTGCTCTCGCCAGTAATGTAGTAGATGTGTTTCTGATTCTCCTTCATTCTACCAACATAATCCTTGAGGGAGCACATCTCGTCGCCCGACGCGGAAGTGTGATAGCGCAGCAACTCCGAGAGCTTCTTCCTGTTCTGGCTGTCCTCATGGATGCCCAATTTCAGATTCTTACTGAATTGCTCGTAGCATTTCTTGTAGTTCTCTTTATCCTCTGACAATTCCTCGAAGAGCTCCAGGCATTTCTTGACAAGATTCTTTCTGATAACTTTCAGAATCTTGTTTTGCTGCAGCATCTCACGAGAGATGTTAAGAGGCAGATCCTCGCTGTCCACGACACCCTTGATGAAGTTCAGATATTCAGGAATCAGGTCCTCGCAGTTGTCCATGATGAAGACGCGACGGACGTACAATTTAATATTGTTCTTCCTCTTCTTGTTCTCGAACAGGTCGAACGGAGCACGACGCGGAATGAACAGCAGCGCTCTAAATTCCAGCTGTCCCTCCACGGAGAAGTGTTTCACAGCCAAATGATCCTCCCAATCGTTGGTCAAACTCTTGTAGAATTCGCCGTACTCCTCCTGGGTGATATCATCAGGATTTCTCGTCCAGATCGGCTTCATCTTATTCAACTCTTCATCTTCAGTGTATTTCTCTTTGATGGTTTTCTTCTTCTTCTTTTTCTCATCCTTAGGTTTATCCTCATCTTCATCCTCGCCAACGTCCTCGATCTTGGGCTTCTCGTCCTCTGCTGCCTTCTCCTCTTCTTCCTTCTTTTCTGGCTCTTCTTCCTCATCCTCGCTCAGTTCCTTGTCACGCTCCTTTTCGACGACGAGCTTGATGGGATAGCCAATGAACTGAGAGTGCTTCTTCACAATCTCTTTAATTTTCGACTCTTCCAGATACTCCGTCTGATCTTCCTTAATGTGCAGAATAATCTTGGTGCCCCGTCCAATTGGCTCACCATTATCGGGACGAACCGTGAACGAGCCACCAGCGGAAGACTCCCACAAGTACTGCTCGTCGTCATTGTGCTTGGAGATGACGATGACTTTGTCAGCCACGAGATATGCCGAATAGAAGCCTACACCGAACTGTCCAATCATGGAGATATCAGCGCCTGCTTGCAGAGCTTCCATGAACGCCTTTGTACCAGACTTGGCAATAGTACCCAGGTTATTTACAAGATCAGCTTTGGTCATGCCGATGCCACTATAAAGATAAAGAAAA
This sequence comes from Tetramorium parvispinum, assembly GCA_011638315.1. Lineage (NCBI taxonomy): Eukaryota > Metazoa > Arthropoda > Insecta > Hymenoptera > Formicidae > Tetramorium > Tetramorium parvispinum. The sequence continues at coordinate 3,358 of VBVR01005922.1, forward strand.
TCCAATTTAAAGACAACTGTTATGTTAATATATATATTTATATATATTATATATTTTATATATTTATATATATTATAATATATATATTAAACATATATATTTCTATGAAAGATCAATACTTACGAATCAAGAATCGTCAGGGTGCGGTCGTTCTTGTTTGGGACGATCTTAATGAACAGTTCCTTGCATGTATCCAGCTTGGATGGATCCGTGAGAGATTCATATCGAATTTTGTCCAATGCCTAAATAAATTCACAAAAGATTTAGATATTTAAAAGATATTGATATTTTAAAAATTTTATCTTTTGTCATTTATTCGCAATAAATTTACGCCATTATTTTTCACGATTTCCAAATTTGCAAATAAAACAAAGAGAAAAAAAATTCGAAAACTTTATATGTATTATGTGCAATATTTGATTTTGTCAATGTCTAGATTCACCAAGATTTAATATTGCACTATTTAAAAAATGTCGTTTTTCATCAATTCACATCATTATATGTATTATGTGCAATGAATATCGAATTTAATCAATATCTCGACACAGATACTCTAAAGATTTAATTTCACACTATTAAAAAAATTCAATTTTTCGTCGTTTATCCAAATACAGCTTTATTTCTAATTATGATTTTCAGATTTGCTAACGTAACAAAGGGAAATATGAAATCTTTATGGGTGCATTTCACTTATCGCTCACAACGTTCTTAGAATCATTTTATCTTTGTTTAATATTTGTTAACCAATAAGGATGAAATAATTTTGTGAACTTTGCAAGCGATAAATGAAACGTACTTTATGTGTACCATGTGCAATGAATATCGAATTTAATTAATATTTTGACACAGACTCACTAAAGATTTAATATCACACTATTAAAAAAATTCAATTTTTCGTCGTTTATCCAAATTCATCATTATTTCTAATTATGATTTTCAGATTTGCAAATGTAACAAAGGGAAAAATACGAAAATTTATATATGCAATAAATATCGAATTTTGTCAAACGCCTCGATAAATTTACAAAATATTTAATATCAACTATATCAACATTAATAACTATTAAATCCGTTTTTTCTCGCTCATCCAAATTCACGATTATCTCTTGCAATTTTCAGATTTACGTAACAAAGAGGAGCACTCGAAAATTTTACATCACACGCAACTCCGATAATAAAAAAAATTTACTAAAGTCCGACAAAACATATCAAGAAATATTTTACAAAAGTTTATAAAACTGAGAAATTATTTCACACAGGAATCGAGACAATTCTGACTAAATCGAGGGCACATGGCAAATGGCGCAACGACGTCGCTAAATTCTCCGCAACCACACCAGCTACTCACATCGGACGAGTTGGAGATCAATTCTCGGATGAAAATCTCCTTGTTCGAGTAGAAGGTGTTGATGATCAAGCTCATCAACTGGGCGATCTCCGCCTGGAAGGCGAAGGTCTCCACCTCGCCGGCCTCCGACATGCTCACGTCCTCGGGCATCCTCTTCGCAGGATCAATCGAAGCTAATAATCAAGTTGAATACAAAGCCGCCACGGTATGCACGCTGAATGCAGTAAAGCTTCAGAAGCGCACTCCGGAAAACTGGGCCACGTACGCGCGGGGGGAGGAGTAGAGAAATCCGATCCTAGAGCGACGGTCCGCACGGCACGAGGTCAGAGCAGCGAGTATTCAATAGTGGCGCGCAGCGGCGACTTTTATCGAGCGCCGAACATTCTGGAAGGCTCTAGAAGGCGGAAGCCAGGCCCGCTTCTAGAACCTTCTATCAAGCGGGCTCCTCGCGCGCGGCGTCCGCGCGCGATCGCCCCGCCGCGGCGAGTCCCGTCGCGCGGAAAAATCGCAGGCGGAATTCACGCGGAACGAAGAACGCTGATAACCGCGCGGAACGCGTCCGCTCGGCCGCGCCGCCCGTCCGCCTCGTGCGACTCGCGTAGTCGGCGGAAGCGACGTCATCGACTCGGCTAATCTAGAACCGTCGCTTCGCGCGCGTGTGTGTGCACGTGCAACGCGATCGACCGGTTCCCGCGAGAGCGTCGGGCCCCGCCGCCCTTGCCATGATTTCAGCGCGAGCGCATCTCCACGTGCCAGAGCGGAGAGAAGAAAACGCTTCCGTCCGGCTGGATCGCCCTGTCGAGTTATTTTTTCATTTGTCGACGACCTTCGGGGATTTCTCGCGGCGGGAACCTTGACGTGGGGACGATTGATTGCGATAATAATAATAACCTGTGATTTTGAACATTTTGCTCCAGGAGGCTCGTCAACGAGTCGTCGTACTCGGAGTCGCGATTTATGTATGGAGTTTGCTAAGAAAAGAAGACATCTACACTGAAGATAATCTACAATTGTTAAACTTACGGGAAGGATTAGCTGAATAAAACGTTTTCGGATAGTGAGAGGAATAAAAGGAGTGTGTTGTGCCTGTATGCAGGCTTTAACACAAAACACACACAAAAAAAAGGAGTCGCGGGCTTGTAATCTTTAGATGACGCGGTCTTGCAGTCTTTGGATGACGCGGTCTTTCCGCTCGGCTTGAAAGTCGCCTCGAGAGCGTCTATCCCTGTCTCTCTCTCTCTCTCATCTTATCTAGTCGCGGAGTCATGGATCCCGGCGTCCTTTCGCGGCTGATACCGCAGAGCAAGGAGCAGGTGCGGCCGGCCTGCAAGAAGTGCGGCTACGCCGGGCACTTAACCTATCAGTGCCGCAACTTCATCAAGATCGACCCGAACAAGGAGATCGTGCTGGACGTGAGCAGCACGAGCTCGGACAGCGACGAGAATTATGTCACCCCGCTGACGGAGCTGCGCGAGCGGGAGCTGCGGAGGAAGCTGCGGGAGGCGAGGAAGAAGCGGCGGGAGAGGAAGGCCAGGAAGAAGCGCAAGAGGAAGCGCGAGAGTTCCGAGAGCAGCGACAGCGAGTCCGAGTCCGAGTCCGAGTCCGAGTCGTCGACGTCGTCGTCGAGCAGCGAGGAAGAGAAGAAGCAGAAAAAGTCGAAGAAGAGGAGGAAGAGCTCCAAGCGCAAGAAGCGCAAGAAGAGTAAACGGAACAGCTCCTCCGGGAGCGACGACGACAGGAAGAAAAAATGAGAGTGCTTCAGAAGCGTCCGGATGCCTCTCATTCGTTCCAGTTGCTTCTGCCATTGAATATTGAATGGTGCATGACTGCGGCGTTTTCGTAATTAATCGTGTATGTATCGATGCGTGCTCATCCGGTTTTCTTTTCGCTCGATGAGTGTTGGCACTTTTTACATGTCCGTTGACTCAGCCTTGTAAATAAAAGTATGTATTTTTTTATGTATAGAGCTGTGATATCTCTAATAAAGGATTCTATAAAAATTGTGAGAAAAGGAAAGGTGTTGAAGAATCAATTTTCAAGCGTTTTTTTTTTAAATTTATAACAGATGTATAAATTGGATAATTAATGTTTAAAAGGAATAGTTACTTGCAAGTTTAGGAAGGTTGTTACGTTAAAAGGTTTCCTAATCTAATCTTGAAAATAATAATAACGAGTAGAAACCTTGTGCTCTATACGCGAGTCAAAAATGCGTATTCATTATTTTTATCATGTTTCATAGAATCCTAAATAGTGAAAAATTTTCCTTGTAAATTTCTGAATTCGGAGTAATGCTACATTAAATAATATTCTAATCTAATCTATTAAAAAATGACAGTAACAAAACGAGAAATAGCTTCAAATTTACAATAGATATGATGCAAATTAAAAATGCTTGTTTGTTTCCCATAAAATTCTGGACATAATATTCGCAAATTTTTGGAAGTAGAATGTTGCTGTTAAATAACTTCTAATTTTTCGAAAATATAAATTGAAAAATATAAAACGAGAAGCAGCCTTGTATTTGCAATATATATGACGCAATTAAAAAATGCTTATTCATTTTCCATCACATTCCGTAGAATTCTGCATAATTCGAAGAAAATGTTGGAAATTTCTAGAAGCGACGCTACATTAAATATTCTAATCTATTAAAAAATGACAGTAACAAAACGAGAAATAGCATAAAGTTTGCAATAGGCACGATGTAAGTTAAGGGCACTTGTTCGTTATCTATAAATCGTTTTCCTGGACACGTTGCTTGCAAATTTTTGGAAGCAGGATGAGGCTACATTAAACAATGTCCTAACCTATTCGAAAACGACGTAAAACGAGAAATACTCGTGTTCGCGCTGGATGATGCAAGTCTCAAAAGTGCTTCTTCAGCATGATGTTTCATCGCATTCCACAGAAACTGAAAGAAACGCTAGGTAAATTTCTAGAAGCCTGAAAACACAATAAATATCACGCTAACCTATTTGGCGGTAACGTGACAAGAGAAAATTCAACGGATACCGTTCGTGGCGTCCAATTCAAGGCGCATGCGCATCGCGCGATTCCCTAGTGATTCCCTAGTGCGTCAAGATGGCCGACACCATGCTGGTTTGAGACGCTCGTCGTCAACTTCCGACGTGAAAGTTGAAGAGATACGAATATTTTCTCCAAGGAAAAAGAGCATATAGCGAATTTGCGAACACGATGACGCGACACGCGAGGAATTGTACCGCGGGTGCAGTGTACACGTATCACGAGAAGAAGAAGGACGCGGCGGCGTCAGGTTATGGCACCAACGTTCAACGAGTGGGCAAGGACTCCGTCAAAGATTTCGACTGCTGTTGCCTGACACTGCAACCCTGCAGGAATCCGGTGATAACGTATGTATCTTAGGGATCGTATATGATGCGTTTTTTTTTTGTGTTTTTATTTCCGTAATAATATCATTCATGTCTACTCCATGAACTACTATCTGTTGTTGCAGGAAGGACGGTTATCTGTTTGACAAAGAGGCGATATTGGAGTATGTTCTGGCTAAGAAACGGGAATACGCGAGGAAGCTGAAGGAGTACGAGAAACAGAAGCAAAAGGAAGAGGTTAGTTAGGTTATGAGTACACTTTTACTACTAACCCATCGATTCCTATTTTGGGGCTGCGTTTGCTTTGGATGTTCACATTCTGAAAGCGTTATTCTATCTTTTTTCATTATATAATGAGCAACAAAGATAGAATAACACTTTCAGCACGTGAGCGCCCAAAGCGAACGCAGCCAGGATATATACAGCACCTCAGAAATCTTAATTCTATTCTTGCATCTAAATTTTTCAATCTTAAAGCTGCTTTCTTTAATATTTTTCAAAAACTAGTTGTAATAGATATATCTAAAACTTGACTATCCTGTTTATAAATGTATAAAAATTGATATAAAAGATTTTTCCTTTTTTATAGTTTTTTAAATAAATAATTAACATGAGGTGTAAGCCCATTCGACTACTCATGTCTCAAATTTTGAGAAATTAATACACAATGAAGGATTAAAATTATCAGAAGGCTCGTATATTTACACACAGATATTTATATTGCTGTTTTTTTTTATAGGAACAATCTCAAGAACTGACAGCCAATGAAGAACTGAAAAAGTTGCAGAATTTTCTGAAGGGAGAAAAAACCATTGTATCAAGCAGCTCTAGTACGACGGACGGAAAGTCAGTCTCCAATATGAAGAACGGCAAAGATAAGATGCTACCAAGCTTCTGGATACCCTCAAAGACTCCAGGGGCGAAGGAAGCCTCCGTACAGAAACCTGACAAAACCATTTATTGCCCCGTCAGTGGAAATCCGTTGAAAGTGAAGGATCTGATTCCGATAAAATTCACGGTGGTTCAGGATCCAGACGACAAAAGATCGCTCATCATTAAACAAGCACGATACATGTGTCCTATTACCCATGACGTTTTGGGCAACAACGTCCCGTGTGCCGTGATAAAAACTACGTAAGAGCAATGAATAATCTTGTTTTAATAACAAATGTATTGTTTGACTATCAACATTTGACAAACGTTTTTCTTTTATAGTGGTGACGTGGTTACAATGGAGTGTGTGGAAAAATTGATAAAAAAGGATTGGATCAACCCTCTGGATAATTCCAAATTGACGTCGTCCGATATTATTCCACTACAAAGAGTAAGTAGTATAGATACGATATAAACTATAATGTTAATAATTGGTACAAATAATAATATTCATTTCCATTTATTTTATAGGGTGGCACTGGTTATGCATCTGTTAATGATTCGTTAGAAGGCAAGCATGAACGACCAGTGTTGCAAGCGTGAAGAATACTCGTATCACTGTATATAGATTTTTTTAACTTAAGGTATAACTTTTAATGTAAATATAATTAGATATTAAATAGAGTGCTTATATTTCGTTTAATTTATAAATTTCAAGAAATTCAAACACCAACGTGATGTTTCTACGCACAATATATCATTTCGTTCCTATGAACGAAATTTGTGTATACAAGTTATATACACGATAATATAAAAAGAAAAGTAATGCTATCTTTCACACGAAGTAACTAAAACCATTTACGTATATGTATGTATGCGTGCAATTTTATTCGATAAAAGAATTTGAATTTGGTTTATAAATCCTACCTACAAAAAACCAGAATTTAAGTTTGCTGAAAACTTCTTGCTCGTAAAATAGAATAAAGTATATTCAGGGACAAGGATGGTTCCGTGAATTAAATTTTGAATTTTGCGCACGGAAGAAAAGGAAATAGAATTTAAGGAATAGAACAGAAAAATGAATTTAAAGAAGACGAGTAGGAATTTAAAGATAAAAAAGAAAAGAAGGAATTTAAGAAATAGAAGGAAAATGTTACAAAGGAACATCCGTTTCTTTTTCTTTTGTAGATATAGGGCCGGTATTTCAACTTCTTGGTAAGCTAACTAATAGTTAAATTATACATCTGAACTTATCTAATTTGAAGATAAAATAAAAACGTATGTATTTAACTATTAGTTAGCTTATCAAAATTTTAATTCGAAATGAGATGTTAAATCGTAACGAAAAAAATGACATAAGATATTAAAAATACACGAGTATGTAACTTCGAAGTTATGACGTTATAAAACATTAAATCTAATTAAGTTTGTGAGTTTATTGAGGCCGCTGAGAGATGTCACGGTCCGGTTTTTTATCAAGAAGTTAGAAAAACTGGCCCTAAAGGATGAATAGAGGTGAGTTTTAGCTTTCTCTATCCTGCTTTATCTTTCTCAAATCTGTATATAGACCTAATTTTTATTCTTAAGTTATATTGCTTTTTATGTTTTTACTCAAATGTTTATTGCGCCCTCACAAAAAAAACGTGTGTGTATATATAACTGCATACGATATGTAAATGTATGCGAGAGTTCATAGTATATTAATTTCTATAATATCCAATTTTTGTCGCGTTAATTAAAAAATAATTATTTAACGTGAAATTATATAAGCACCTTATTAACCTTCGGATCAATATTAATTTACAATGTAAAATTAATTTACATTTTTCATTCTAAAAAATTGCTTTGTAATTCGAAATGAGGTGCCATTAAATCGTAATGAAAAAAATGACATGACATTAAAAATTCACGAGTATGTAACATCGAAGTTATGACGTTATAAAACATTAAATCCAAAATTCATTAAGTTCGTGAGTTTGCTGAGGCCGCTGAAAGATGTCACGATCCGGTTTTTTTAGGTTCCTAAAACCGGACTGTGACATCTCAGGCTTCTCTCTGATTCCGCTTTTTTTTATTTATTAAGGCTCCTGGGTACTCAGCACAGCCATCTTGATTCGTGACGTCAGAAGCGAGAAATTTGACGGCTAGGTTACGGTGACAATTGTTGCAAACTACGGTAAAATAAAGAAATAT
>VBVR01005923.1:0-11120 GCA_011638315.1 Tetramorium parvispinum
CTATAAATCCACCGCATTACAGCCTAGCACTATCCGGTAATTTTCTTCCAAGCGATTACAAGGAAATACAACGGGTAATTGAAATCTCATGGTGTAGATATTTAGGTGTAGATGTATTGCCGTACGTTGATATATTTTTATAATGGCGTTTATATTTCTAGGAACGTAATAATTTGTTCCATAGTCAAGTCGCGAGATCACGGCATGTTAGGACGAATTTATGCAGAATCTTCCGGAATAAATATCTTGTGGGTGATAGACAGCTGAAACAAAATGACTTTTTTATTTGCTGCCCGATGAAGATGAAAGGAAGAAAAAGAAAGTTGTAGCTATTATATGTAATCGGATTTGCATTCATAAGACTGAAATTATCTTAAAATGTGATAAGTCAACCATAGTTTAGTTCCCTTTGTTCCGATTGGTCGACTTCTAGCCTCCCGTTCGCAATTTCGATTGTTCCCAGTGTGATACCGGCTGTAGGAAGATCGCTGCACGGGACGCGATCGGTACGGTCGAATACCGTCTCATTCAGATTCACAACTATTCTACCTACGCGCTCCTTGCGCGAGGCGTAGCGGGCGTGTACGCGTGCGCGCAGTGCGCGAGCCGTGTACACAGTGAAGCGAGTTGTGCGGGTATACGTCCGTGAATACCTCGAAATGTCAGATTCCTCGAAAATTCACGGTAAGTGTCTTCGGCTGTTGTCGCGGCGCTACGAATACGCCCACGCAATTGCGCCTTCACAATTTACGCAGTTACGTTCGTCGCTGCGTCGAATATTACATTTAAGTGTAACATTTTTTTTTTTTTTTTTCATTTTCGTCAACCATCCAAAAACCGGAGTAGAAAAAATCCCGTATCGCTTCCCCCCTTCGTCGTCCTTCCCATCCCCCATGCCCGTTTACGCGAAGGCATCGCGACTAATTGCTGCGGCGAACCGTAAAACTGTAGGCGCGCTTCCTGCATGTTGATGAGACGGGAAATAGGGCTTTCGCTGCGTGGATTCCCGTGATCGCCGTGATCTGTCAATTGGCGAAGTAGGCGTTTATAGTACCGTATGTACACATGCGCGTGGTTCGCGATGAAGCAACGCGAGATGCAATTCTCGCCGATGGACTGACGGATGTTTATTTTGCATGCGCGGGGTTCGATAAGTGGCAAATGGTGAGATAATCGGATAACGGAACTATCGCGTGTTACTTGCGCTGTCTGTCGGAACATTATACGTTCCGTGAGAGCTATATTTGGAATGTGTACATATGTGAAATCTCACATTTCGGAACGTGACATACGCAAGTTCTATTTCATTCTAGCTTGACTCTTTGACTCTTTTAATATCTTCTACGCTTCTGCGTTAAAAATTAAAGCTTGACGATAATTGTATATTATTTTTAATATTCTTTTTATGTAATTGATTTGATTTAGAATAAATTTCTAGTTTTTATATTTTTAAAATTTATTTTACATATGTATTGTTTAAATTATATTAGTCTTTTATATCCTTTAAAATTTATTGACATATTGTTTTGAATATCTTATTGTTATTATCTTTTATACATATATATTTTTTGTATATGTTGTGGATAAATATTATAGAAAAATAGCTTTCAATTATATTTTAATTAAACAAATGCTATCTGCCTGGTAGACAGGCAGTATATGTCTAGTCAAAAATTATTTTCCTAATAATCTATTTGCCTACGACATATACTTATATTATGTACAATATTTTTCAAAGGAGTAGAGTAGAAAGATGCTATGGCTGCCTCCATTGTATCACGCAATGACGAGGAAGAGTTGAATGGAGAAACAGAATCAGAAGCCAGTAGTATTTGCCAAGGCTCGGTAATCTCCACTGTACCTGATCGCCATGGATTCTTGGGCGGTTCGCAATACAGTCCGGAAAGGTAATCTAGCTCTTTTTAACATGATAATATTTCAATAGAATAGTTATCTCAATAAAAATTAAATTTCACCTAAATACAGTATTACAATATACAAATTTTTCACTTAAATAACTTTGTGGAATAGGAAGCAGGGCGTACCGCCCGATGTGATACTGCGAAGGGAGAGAAAATGGATACGTATGCTGAACAACTGGAGTCTCTTTATGACCACAAATTACCGTAAGGTCCGCGAGAGATGCCGCAAAGGTATACCACCTTCCGTGCGACTACGCGCCTGGTTGAACTTGTGCGGTGGTCAGCTTTTGATGAACGAAAATCCAAATTTGTACGAGGAACTGATAAAACGGCCTGGCGATCCCAAATATATCGAGGACATCAAGAAGGATCTTCATCGTCAGTTTCCACATCATGAAATGTTCGTTGAGAATGCACCTGGGCAGCAAGAACTCTTTCAAGTTCTCAAAGCATATTCCATTCTGAACAGCAAAGTAGGCTACTGCCAAGCTCAAGCACCCATCGCCGCGTTTTTGCTGATGCACATGCCGGCAGTTCAGGCATTCTGGTGTCTTGTCGCGATATGCGACAAATATCTCATTGGTTACTATAGTCAGGGCATGGAAACGTTGCTGCGTGATGGTGACATTCTGTTTGCTCTTCTGAAGAGAGTCTCCCCCGTTGCATATAAACATCTAGTTAGTACAAACGAATCCTCATGTTAAACCTTCTACTGCAATTGCATCGCACGTTTTAGAAAGATTTTATTCTACAAATGAATTTTAATTATGTTGAATTTTGATACACAAAAGCAGTTGATATAGTTTTTATATTTTTCTCGCACAAAAAGTTACAAGAATTATGGAATAACGTTCTTTTTAGCCTAATTATAAATTAGATAGGGAATTAATCAGATATTTATTATTTTAGAAAAAACAAAAAATGGAACCGATCTTATATATGACGGAATGGTTCTTGTGCGTTTACACGCGAACATTGCCGTGGGAAAGTATCTTACGTATATGGGATATGTTCCTTTGCGAGGGTGTAAAAGTGATCTTCAAAGTAGGCCTGGTATTACTGAAAAGTAGTATAGGTCGCTCTTCTCTTACCAAACGTTGTCCAACGACATATGAAACCCTCCAAGTTCTAAGAAATCCACCCCAACATATCATGGAGGAGGAGGCCTTAGTTTATCAGGTAAACATTTTTTACCGTAAATATTGTTACAAAGTAAATTAATCAAATAATTATGTAATAAAATTAAACTATTATTTAGTTAAATGAAATTTAAAGATTATAGGAAATTAAATTTTTTAAAAATAATTCTAATTTTTTCATATTTTTTAGAGTTTTAAAATTATTAAAACTTTAGGCTTTTGTATTTTATAAATAAAATATAAAATGTTATATATTTATGATTTAATATTGCAGATTCAGAGGTTGAATTTGACGGAGGAGGATTTTGAATACGAGCATCAGAGGCAAATGTTGAAACGTAAGGCGGCGGAGAGGGAAACTGCCAATCGAACTGACTGATGATTTAATAGAAAATATGGGGCGAAATTATACATTTTAACATGTAGCGTCCCAACGTGTGCCTTCCTTTCCGTTCTTCTGATACTGTACAGTTTCCGCGATTTGTATGTTTAGAATTCTTTCATATTACGAAGTCCAGGGATAAAGCGAATGGGTACGTACACTCGCAAAATAGAAAGTGGTTTTCTATATACTTCGTGCACGCATACATATACATGTCCACATTCCCCGAGCAACCGAAGTGCATTATTTATCTCTACTTCCTTCATTATTAGTCTTCATTATTACGTACGTGTACAATAAATAAAAGAGCACAACACATTTATAGGCTGATATAGTATTATTTAATGGTATTTTCTCAAGTATGTCTAGTTGATTTCTAGTTGATCATCTTCATATGGTTCATATCGATATTTATGTACAAAAATTTACCGCATTTTTAAAATAAAAGTATATAGTATATGATAATGTTATACTAAATAAATATTATCTTTCGTTAATGCCGATCTTATATTAATCCTTACTGATCGAATAAATAATATCTAATTTTAGATTAAGCATTTTATACTTGTAATACTTAATAAGAGTTCCTCCAATAATATTTATAATATACTTATTTCATATTAGTATATACACTAAATATCCCTTTTACAATTTCCCTCTATCGACTGCAGTCCAAATAACTTACGCACAGTGCGATATATATATTCACAGGTATTTTCGATCTTTAAGAGAATGCAATACTTTTGATTTTACATTACATACTTTCAGCTGGCTGCGTTGAAGTTTTGCCAGCGATTACGTCCATCTATGGCATTCATCACAAAAGTCGTTAGACGCAGAAAGTCATCGTTGTCGGCTACTCGTGCTTTGAAAAGTTCCAAGTGCGGCAATTTCGGTAGAAACAGCACGCCCATCATAAACAGAAGCGCCATGCTAATAAATGTGCCGATTGCCACGAAGAGCGGATTCATAAGCTGCTTCTGAGTGCTTTCTACGGTTTCCGTGGCCGCGTACATTGGAACGATCTGTAAAATAATGTGAATCACATGTTTATTAGTTATCATATTTTATATTTAATATAAAGTATTTCATATAATGATAAAATCAAAATTACATCAGGATGTATAGGATAGATATCCAATACATTATAAAAAATCCTATAAGGTAATGTAAATTGAAATTTTTTCAATCAATATCAGAAATTTATACGTACAATTAATACGTTGAATACCAGACAGTAATTCATTGTCTATCAAAGTTTCTTTATAAAAGCTGGAGTGACGTTTTCACTGTTAGATTTACTCGATAATTTCACTATTAAATTATCTCGATAATTATAGAATTAAACTATATAAAATTATCATACCGTGGTATATTTACTTTAGTTCTATTATTAGCACTATGATTTCAATATTAATTATACAGAATTATAAATATTTTTTAAAATTTGATGCATCTTTTGAGTTTAGTAGCGCCGGTCGGTCGGTGATCATCTCAGCATTTATTATCTTTTTAATAAAATTGAAATTAATTATGTAATGTAGAACACGTCAAAGTTTGTATCTATGCTGCAGTACAAATTTTTTAAATGTATTCCTCACAAGTTTTCACGCGTTTCTTATATATTTCTAACATTTACTACGCACAATATTTCACACATGTGAAAATTTAAGCAATGTCTCGTTTTACACAAGATCGCGTAAGTTGATCTCGTGCGTCAGCGTTTCGGCACAGAATCATTTGCGTACATTAATATGCTTGCAATAAAATCTGGTTACACCGGATCGGCGGGGAAAAATGCGGTTTGCACCTATCAACACAACAAAATGTATAAAATCGGGTTATAAGACGTCTTTTAGAAATATGCTTAAAAGACATCTTAAAAACGTCTTATGACCCGATTTTAGACATTTTTTAGACATTTTGTTGTCTGGGTAACGGATGGCGCAACGGATCTCGCGACTTTCGCTTACCGCGGCCTGATGATGATCTCTCTGCAACTCGGATGCGAAACTCTTTAGCGGGAAGAAGTAGTAGTTATACATCGGTTTAACCGGTAGCTGCGAATGACCGTCGGTCTGGGGCGATGCATTGCTGTTGCCGGTCACGGCATTGAGAGCCTGCGTCAATGATGCCACGCTGATCGCTGACCCTTTTTCCAAGGCCTTTTTGTATAACGCGGCCAGCTCCGCTCGCGTGAACGCCAGCGGCTCCGGCTGCTTCATCTTCGGGTAACTGGCCGCGGCGGCGGGGTCGCGCACCTGGAAAATTTCCATATCATTCATTTGCTTGGCAATTACAGAAAGAAATTTAAATTAGACAAATTAATATTTTAAAATAAAAATCAATGGAAATAGAAAGATAATTATAAATTAGTATTACATTTTCAGATTACTAGATCAACAATTAAACTGACAAAAAAAATGAAAATTGAAAGACTTTTGAAGAATTAAAATAAGAAAGGATAAAAAAGAGTAGAAAATCAAGTTTTCGGATAATTAAAGATTAAGTAAATTGAGTAAGTACTGAAAAGTAAAATTGAAAAACAGATTGAAATTGGAGAAATTGACATTTTGATAAATTAAAATGAATCGAAAGAGATAGACGATTATAAACAATTATCAAATTTCCAAATTACCAAAAATTAATAATAAAACTGAAAAAGAAATTGACATTTTGAAAAATTTAATGAAATGAATGGAAAAGAATAGACAGAGCAAAAGTATAGAATTATCAAATTTTTAGACTATCAGAAATTAACAATTAAACAGAAAGAGATTAAAATAAATAAAAAGGGATAGAAAAGAACGCAAAACAATTCACCTTTTTTTAAAGATTAAAAATGCATAACTTTGCATTATATATCTTGCCGACAAAATTTCTTCGAATTTATTTTTATTACTCTTCTATTTATTAGGATTTATTTAAATTACGTACCGCGTAATATTCTGCTATATTGTTCGCGGTGGAATGAGGTATGTCCGCGTGTTCGACACCCGCAATCGGGTTCTGCACGTCCTGGTGAATCGTGCCGGCGCCGACTTTGCGATACCTGTTGTTCTGGCCATGATCGTAATAGGCCGCTTGCCGATAGCCCATATTCATCGACGACAACCGGTCGCGCATCGTCAGGCTGTTGGACGGCACATTTAATTCCTGGAGCTCGATCATCACCTTTTGAAGATACTCGCCGCTCGACTCGGCGCCGCACGATCGTGCATTGACAATAATCAATGATATTATCGCGGCGAGCCGCGATGGCTTTGGTACATTCATGCCTAACCACTTCTGTGGCATCTTAGCACCTATCGAAGGAAAAAATTGTCTGATTCAACAGTTTATCAATTAACACGGTTTCTCTCTTTATCGTTTATTTTACTTTACTCTACTTTATCGTATTTCTTACACACATACACTTACATATCACAAAGCATTTAAAACGTATAAATTTATATTATACATATATCTTTGCATCTATAAATTTAAAAAATAATAAATTAGAAAGAAAAGTAGAATATTTCATTTAATGAGATTTTTCATGTTACTTCTTATTTTTTAATTTCTTTCAAATTTCAATGAAAAATGTAACAATTATACATTTGTACATTGTATTCGAATATTCTTACGAGTACTCGAAATTTTATTGAAATAATCAGAAATTAATTGCTAATTCGATAATTGATTATCAATATTTTTGCTTGTTATACCATATTATGTATAAAAAGAGAATTTCTTACGTATTTAGAAAATCTTCTAATCTTCTCAATATCGATAATGCGGCCGAAACACATTTTCACTATCGAACGTCACTCGTGCATTAAAAATTATGCGTATATTTTGCAAAATATAAAAAACAACGTCCCTCAATGTTGCGTATCATCTCGATTATCGTCGATGGGGAGACCAAAAGAAAACCGGATATGATGCGGCAAATCAGACGATTGCACAAGTTACATGATAGAAAGTGTTACATCATTTTGAAACTAAGCCGCTCTTAATTGAGACGAGATAATATTCGAAGACTTGCACACAGAGGGATCGGGTTTCTCTTAAGGGAAAAAGAGAGAATAAACGGCACGTTGTCAGCGACGAATCAATTTACAATTCATTTGCACGAAAGGGAGAGACTGTCCAACTCGCGTGACTCTTCGGCACGCGGGTGTGCGCGCAGCCGCCCGCCGTAATCAAAGGGTTAAATAAATCAACCCGTATCGCGCGTATCGCGGCTCGAAATCGCGTGCCCGGAGGCCTCTTCTTTCGTCGGCGGGCCCACGTCGTACGCACGTCGGAAAACTCGCGTGCCCGACCGAGGTGGATCGTCGCGCTCGTTCGCGAAGGTACTATCGCGAACGCACTGAATTAACTTCCTTCACCGGTACATATTCCCCCCCATATGCGTGTTCGAATCCTCGCGGACGGACGGATACTTTATTCCGGTTACTGATGATCACAATTCGGCTGGAATAAATGAACACTCAACTAGGAAAAAAAATATAATTGGCTCGTTTGTAAAGAAATTTCAATATCAAGGCTTTAGGCTCTTATTGGCCTCGAATCGAATCATTACAAGATTTGGTCTTAAAAATTTCCATAGACCTGATGAAAGAAATTAATGATTTGAGTTTAATAATTATAAATTCTGTTGATCTCCATATTCAAGATTTTTAATTTCTCGAAATATATATATTCGAATTATTCTGTGAAGAAAAATTAAATCTAAAATTATCTCTTGCACGTAACTGTATAATTTAATTTTTTAATGAGAAAAATTAAGATATATTAAAATACTATTTTATTTTACATTGAGCATTAGTTTTCTTTGTTATAGGAATAGAAACATTTAGAAAATAAAATTATTTTTTAATTATTGATAAAATACATAATGTGAGAGAGATTATTAACATGCTAAGAATAAAAGAAGAAGAACATGTGTTCAATTAATTTCTAATTCTTAGGGACAAAAATATTTGTGGATTAAATTTTCAATTTTTTCTAATCCATGTCAGAGATATTATTTATTTTATGGACTAAATTTGTAATCTTTTTATTTCAATATTTAATTTGCCAGGATGGCAACTCGCAAGATTCGTATAGAGTTACACGATTAAATCCCTTGCATCACGCCTGTTTCTGCAAATGTAAATTCCGTAATGACGGTCCCTTCGATCAAACTGACCCACTTACGAATATATATAATATTGACATCCCGATGTTGTGAAACCAGTACTTTATTCGGCTTGGGATTGCATATGCGGGTAATATAACGGATGTACCCAAAACCCACGGGACCTGAATCGTATGATCCGTGACGGTTTTGCATTCGACGTTCATCGTTTGACGCAGAGCGCATAATCGCCGATGCATTTTTGATAAGATCTATATTTGCGTACGTGAGATCCGTGCGAGACGTACGGCAATGATCGTTAGTTTGAGAGAGTTACAGCCTTGACATGTGCCCTTAATTTCGCGAGAGAGACGCCATGCCGATTACTGTCTCATAAAGTATCATTTTCTGACGTATCATCATCATCATCGTGAAACAAGTTAAATTTTAAAAGGATATTTAAAAGAGCTTCATCTCTCGCAAGACACTTATTTCAAGCTTCCTCTATAAAATGAAAAATAAAGATCTCTATCTCGAAGGATGAAATCGATTGATGAAGTATAGGAAGATTCCTGTGATAAACTAAGAGGCCAAGAAAGAGAATAAATAGGAATACTTGGTTATCAAATATTAAATTAAATATCAATTTTTTTAAACACTTTATCTGCTAATGGACAGTTCAAATTCAAAATTTAATCTGCCATTCATTGTCAAAAATCAAAAATTCATCTGATGTGTAATCGAAATAAATAATAATTTTGTAAACTTTTGCTCCAGGAGAGTTGCTCTAAACTCTAATAACATAAGCAATTTGCACATTTTCAATAGATAATTATCTGCAAATACGAGCTTAGATGTAATGATTATGTCACTACAGCATAATTAAGATTGAAGAGGAGTGTTTTATTCCCAGATATCCTACCAATTTACCTCCGTTCCAACGCGAGCAGACGAGATGAATTTACTTTCGGAATTTCGAATGTATGTCGGCAACCTGATTTGCCCTACGAATCTTCATCGGCCGTGTCGGATAAAAATATTTCAGTTGCACTTCGTTACACCGGATAAAAAAAGGAAACCATGACAAACTGTATGTAACTACTATGTAGCTAACAGCGAATCGATGAAAGGATCGAAACTGGTATAATTTTGCTGAATGTAATCTCCGATGCCGTAAGTACGAAGGAGAAATTTGAAAAGAGAAGAATTTGATGCTGGTTATTACATTACATTTTAATCATTCATGAATAACGGAGCATTCTTTCGCGTTTTTACAGCCATTATAAAATCTGAATTCAATAGAATTACATCGGTTATTATATCAGAGTAAAATATTTACCGTAAAAAGGAAGGATCGCGCTGGAAGCGCTAACGAAATAATGAAACGGCATTCACAGTGCGGAATCGCGGTTCGTCGATCGACCGATGCAAGCCGTTAAGTGACAGATGCCCGTTGATTATCCGTGATTATTATTATAGGAAAGGACCTTCCGTCTTCGTGGACTAGAAATCCTGATACACTCGACGAACACGATACGTATGCCTCATGATTATTTCCATAAACTGTTATGGGAATCGGGTAGGATATGTTTATGTCGGGACCATCCTAAAAAAATTGACAGAAATTAATAAAGACATGAAAATAATTTATCTTCTTCTAATCAATATGAATATTAAATTTAAAATTATGAATTGGTTTTAATTTGCGGATATTTAAGTATTATTCCTATTATTCTTTCTTAGTATATTTACTAAAAACATAAATTCTTATCTTTAAAAATGTATTATTTATAAATATATATAATGTATTTTTAATTATCTATATTTCTTTACATTGGCATTATACTTTTTAATTTAGATTTTTTAAAACATAGTATATCATTTCTTAATACATTTATTCAGTTTATAAAAAATTCTTATTTCATTTTTTAAAAAATTATTTCTATTTTTTAGATAAATCTTGATTAATTTTTTCGATCAAGTAGTTAATCTAATAAACTTTGTAAAAAATTAATTTAAAACAATATTAATAACATAAATAACTGAATTCGCCATTACATTGTTTGATCATTATTATAGTATGTTAAATATATATATTAGAATGTTAATCTAAATTTTAACGTTTCTTAGCTGTAATTTATGAGAATCTTTCGAATAAAAATATCTTGGATATCGTGTACAAAACTGTGACTCGTCTAAATAAAGCATACTTGCATATGCAGTGCGTTACTGTAGGTAGTGAACCGTTGCTTAATTATTAGTAATGATGTATGCGACCGTTAGGGTCAACTGTCAATGCTTTGCTTGAATAAAGCATTGTATTTTATAAATAGTACGTTTTTCAGTAGAAAATTATATATATTATATTTATACACATATGTTATATATATTTTATTAATAGCAGATTTTTCAGCTTTAGAAAGTTTATCAAAAAAGAAAAATATTAACCAAAACAAGAAGGTTCATATTATTTTAAAATATAAAAAAAAATAATTATGTGAGTAAACTGTAATTATTATATTTTATATATATTTATTTATACATATAGTATATATATATGTGTGTATATACAT
>VBVR01005924.1:0-11121 GCA_011638315.1 Tetramorium parvispinum
TTATTGTTATTAATAATCATTAATAACCACATTGTTTATAATATTTTGTATAAGAAATAATATTACGATTTTAACTGAAATATTCAAATCTTTAAATTCTACATCATTTTAACTTATTGTATTGATCATACTCACTTTTAAAAGTTATAATTTATAATACTTATAAAATTATAATTTGTTTTATTATGTTTTATACTTAATTAATTCATGCTTTATTAATAGATTATTTATGTTTTTTCCAATCTCTTCTATTCGTTATCTTGTTACGATAAATGAATTCACGTTTTCGTTTTATTTATTTACAAAATACGCAATACACATACACAATATACGATATACAATATATTTATATATTATAGTCAATAATTTATTTACAATAATGCCGTTCGATTGCAATCATCGCCGACGTTTTGTTATACTGATTAATTCGACGCTGCAAGTTTATAATTTTTTTCACATGCAATTACGGCCATGTTTTTTCATGTTCTATTTAGGTGCATTGATCCATTTATTATAGAATTGCAATTATGAGAATTATTGCTTTGAGAAAAACATCATAAATTTACCGCGCTGTTACATTAATTCTTTTATTTTAATATGAATAAATTTATATTAAAATTTATTTTAAAAAATAAATTTTTCAAAATCTAAGATATTTTTCTATTAGAAATCTTATGTAAATTACATTTACATTATATTAAATTTACGAATCATTATTTATTAAGTGTCCAATTATCGCAATAGCAACTAACTAGTGCAAATATGTGTAGATGGATGAAATATAATTTATTTTTAGCAAAAAGATTAGCAGAAAAAAGCCATTAAATAAATAAGACCGTTTTCAGGATCGTTCCGTTCGTAGAATTTATCGTAAAAAATTTATATTTTTCTTCTCTATTATATTGTTATAAAAATTAATTAATTTAATATTTAGCTCGAAAGAAAACAAATGTATCTGGCGATTGATCGCAATCGAAATCGCGAAGGACTCGGAGGAGTCGAAGGTCGGCTTGAGATCTAACCGACGAAGGGGAAGGGTGGATAAGGCACTGGCGCCGGATAGTAACCGGGATACGCCGGTACCGTCGGCTGTACCGCCACCGTGTTAGTGATATAGGTAGTGAGTTCGGTAGGTACAACTTTCGTGGAGAAGAGGGTGGTGTAGGCGGTTTTGGCGCCGAAGGTGAGTTTCAGCACCCGCGAATCGGACACGGTGGCGAGAGTCTGGGTGACGATAGGCGCACTCGTCACCGTGAACTGCGGCTGTTGCGGGAACAGTGGTACCTGCGGCACCTGTGGCACCTGCGGCTGCAGCACTGGGCTCACAGTGGACGTGCCATACTCGTAAGACGTCCTGAAACAGAGAAACATATTCAGAATGTATTAGAAAACATAAGATAATTTAATAAATATAACATGAAATATAAGAGTATTTCAGAAAATACATAAAAGACATAATATAATACAAAAAAGTAATATAAAATATTTGCAATAAATTGAAACCTATAATTTACTAAATATTTTAAATATTAATATTTTATTATTTATAAATTGCCTTTTATCTATTAAATATCCGTAAAAAAAAGAAATTCGCTTATTAAAAGTATTTGGATAAAAAACCAACCTGGGTACTGTGCCAACTGGTCTGGTTAGGGTCGAGTAGATGGTATTTCCCGAGTTCACTACGGGAATTACATGCGATTCGTACAGCGTTTCCAAGGTGATCACCGGTCTGGAGGTAGTGATGACCTGGGGTTGCGGCTGACCGAAGTATTTCAGCAGAGCCAGTTGTTGGGCCTGTTCCGGGGTCAGTTGAGACTCGGCGTTGCTGCTGGTCGCAATGTCGCTCTTGACCTTGGACGGCGATGCCGGCTTAAAGATGTCCAGGTCGGCGTCGGGGTCGTTGTTGGGCACCACCACCCTCTTGGGCACGTCCTCGTCATCGCGATCGTCATCGCCGAAGTCGAGCTCGAGGTGCAGCTCGCTGCCGGCTTCGTCGAGCTTCGAATTGAACTCGTTCAGCGTCTTGCTCGGGATGAACTGATAGATCTCCATCGGCGGCAACGTCTTCGTCGCTGTTACCACCCGGGCGATGTTGTACGTCTGCACCAGAGTTAACCTAGTAGTGCTGTTGCCGGCGTAGATCACCGGCAGCATATGTGTCTTCAGCAACGTCTGCGTCGTCGAGAACGTTTCCGTCAGCGTTTCCAGTGGCGGCGTCGCCTGGGCGGCATCCAACGAGATCGCCGGCAGCGTCGCGACGGACGAATCAAGCGGCAAGGTCGACTCGTAGGCAGCTCCGGTGTTCGCCAGGATATTCTCCGTCAACGGTTCGGTGGGCGAAATCGAGCTGCTCGGTTCGGCCGTTGCGAAAGTTTTCTTGATGGTGGAGGTCACCGTGATGTAGCGGGTGTTTCGGAGTGTTCCTACCTGAAAAGAGAACATTTTGTTATTAGATCGAATAATTACGTGAGATAAGCTGTGACTATCGTAGACTTAATTTCAAATTAAAAAACGCAACAAACCAAAACCTAATAATTTTATTTACATTATTAAATTGTGTGATTTTTGGATATTCGGCATTGTTTCAATTTACACTGAAAGAAAAATGTAGTTCTTTTTGGGCTCAACCACAATTTTATAATATTTCTAACGATAATTATGATTAACATAATAACGCATATAGTTAAGTTAATCATATTTCGTGTTAGAAATATTATAAAATTATGGTTGCGGCCCAAGTAACTATATAATTGGCAAATAATAAATGAATGATAAAATAGAATCAAAAGGGCTCACCTGGAAAGCGTAGGGCGATTTGATAGTGGCAATCTCGAAGTATATATTATCGAGATCCGCCGCGGTGGAGATCTCCACGTTGAGTGTCTCCACCGGTAGGATCTGCTCTCCAGGATGCTGCTGCTGCTGATCCTGTTGCACGCTAACGCTGGCCACGTCTTCGCTCTCGCTGGGGTCCAACTCGTCCTCCGTCAAGGACAGCTCCTTCCTCTGGGCGACATTGGCGCCGCTGGATGGAAACGAAGCAACGTTGCTCGCCGTCGCCGCGGTCGCCATCGGTCTGCCTTGCTCGTCAAAGATCGCTCCGGGAGACGACTCCGTACTCGGCTCGGTCGTCGACGTTCGGAAATCGTCGTCGTCCACCTGCTTGCGAATCATGATCCGCGGCTTCGGCGTGGTCTTGTACGACCAGCGACCTTGCGTCCGCGGTAGCTTCACCTTAGGTAGAAGACTGAGCGGCGTCGACGACTGCTGATCATTATTTTTCGACTTCGTCGACTGTTTCAGGGGCGCGTTAGTGGACTGACTGTTCGGCCGGAAACCGCTGCGACGACGAGTGATGGGTACCTCAGTAGTGGTGGTCGCAGGACGATTTCTGAGAGGAAGAAGATTTAAGTTAAAAGAGAATCGCTTCGGGTTAAATTATTTTATTATGTTTTTTAATTTCTAGAAAAACGCGTGATAAGATTATTTGTTTAAAAAACAAACAGAAAGAGAGAGAGAGAGAAAAATTGTTATAAGTTTATTAGTTTATTCTTCTAATTGTACTATTCCGTGAACGGCTCTCACTTATAATTCCGTGAACGGCACTCACTTATAATTCGGTCGCGTCGTACTGGAGCGATTCTTTCCGATCCTCGTTTGCTGTGGTTCGCTATTATCGTATTCATCGGCGATCTTGTTTCGGAATTTGGGCCTGGACGGATTATTGGGAGCCGAGTGTCTTCGCGTCGTTCGCACCGGAGTGCCTAATTCGAAAATTAATGAATAAACTTACTTATTCCTCGAAAGGATTATAAGAAAAATTGTATGTTGTAAATTTCATTGAGGATGAAAAACTGATAAAGAAGCTTAATTTATATATTTTTTATATTATCGTCTAATACGATAATTAAAGTTTTAGATTAACATTTTTCATATAACTATTAAGCTCGCAATAATCATTACAAATTAGTTTGAAAATAAAATGAACTAACATTTTTAGAACTACTCAAAAATTAAAAAGAACATTTAAAATCTTCTAAAGATAAAAAATTCTATATATTACAAAAAAATTTTATCATACATAGGACAGCTTTATAAGACAATTATTTTTGTAAGGAATTCATTATATTACATAATATTCCAGATTTAAGCGAAAAAATAATATTTCGACACAAATTTTTCAATATTTAGAAAAATTCATCGTGGAATATTTACCGGAAGGTCCATCGAAGAGGGCCTCCAAGGGCAACGAAGATTCCTCCTGCTGATAAGTCGGAGTGGGCTCCAGTTGAGGCCTGAGCTTGCCGTGCTGAGGACTGATAGTCTTCAAGATGCGGTTGGTGCTGGAGGGCCGAATTTTACCCTCAGCCACCGGCGCGACCGGCGCCGTTAAAATTCTTGACGAGCTCTGCAGGACCTGGGCGTACTTGCCGTTGATATAAGTTCCGATCACGCTGGTCTCGTGCACAGTGGTGAGCCCGTCCTTCACGATGGTGCCGCCCAGCTTGGTCACCAGGCCAGTTGGATTCTCCTTGTCCCTTCGCGAGGTGGCACGCGGCTTGTGATGAATCTTCGACGACGGTCGCAGATTGATCAGCTGTCAAAGGTCAAAATTGTAATTAAAAAAAAAAGATGCTACGTTATCGGAGATTATCACGCGATAATTCTCTGCAATAAACAATTGCATTAATATTATAATAATGAAATGATTTCCATTCTAAATTTTCAAATTGATAAAAATTTTCAAGTTTCCACACTCGGAAAATGGAATCGCACATAGTTAAAGTTGCACATCATTGAGCGAATTTTATTATATAAGCAGAAAGCGGAAATTATTATATAATAATTATACAGGCAAAATAACATCAATTGCTATTAATAGTATACATTTTGTATATTTAATAAAATAAAAGAAATACACTTGAAATTAATTTCTAATGGAATGTATAGGAGAAGCAGAGAGGAAGAGGGAAGAGAAAAGTAATAAAAGTTACGTAATAAATTATTTGAATAATAATAATGTATATATATATATAGAAAAATGTAAATAAAATAATAATTCGATTTAAATGCAAAAGGACATTCGCGGCGCAGTGACGCTGGAAAATACCGTTGGAAAAGCTCGTTCGTCATGCTACGCGAGCGAAACCGATTTATCGGTAGGATCGGATCGGACTTTCACGCCGATCGTCATGGCCGAGGGACGGACGGGGGAGGCAGCTAGAAAGGATCGGCTAGGAAATCGATTACGGCATGCGGAAAATTACGCCGATGCGGTTATTCCGTATAATTTCGCGGCTTCGCGAGTTCGCGTGAAAGTCGCTTCGTGGGATGCCCGTTGCGCAATTTTACGGCAGAGCCGTGCATCGCTTCCGCACGACCTTCTTCACCCCGCTGGCCGGATGACCCATTTCTCCGTCGGCGCTATGAGCGCGATATCGGCGCAACGGGGTTTCATTGACAATACCCGTTCGTACTTTGGCGACACGATCCGGTTTCGCGGCAATTAGACGCTAACCAGATTCGCAATTTTCATTTCTCGCGGCGCTCGCTCACGCGCGCCGAAGATCAATGTCGCTTTTATAAACTGGATATCCAACCTGCCTGCCTCCGCGACCGATCTAGCGTGGAGAGTTAATCGCGGATCTCGCGCTCGCGCGCGCGAAATCGTTGGCTGGATTCCGAAAGTGCCAATGTCACAATATTTTTAATAAATTGGATCATTTTTTTAAATTTCTCTCCACGTGTAAGAACTGAATTAAAATACAGAGATCCATGAAAAGTATATTTGTCTCTGTGGTCTCTTTTAAAAATAAGCTATCGATTCGCTCGAAAAGTCAGCAAGATTAAAAAGTGATAATGACTAATCCGATTGAAATGTCATTCTCTTATTAAAATATCAAAATGTCAATCTGGTAATTTAGAGACGTAAATATTATGCATTTAGAAAAACATTGTTTTAATGTATATGCTAATATATTTTAGAATGTTGTATGTTTTTAAATATGTCATTTTCTCCATTTATTTCACTAGCAGAGAAAGCAGATCCGGCAATCGGTTGAACTAGTTAGAAAAGGAGGCCAGGAAGGCATTAAAAAAGCGTAAAATGTAATTATGAGGTACAGTAATTTTAAGATAGTATAAAATTAAATAACACGCAGAATTATATATTCTGGAGTTCCAGGTATGAGGAAATCAGTAATTTACTCGGCAGTTGAGTTAGTTTCGTGGTTTTAATAATTTCTCCGATCGACACTTTACATACCTTGTACGTCTCGTCGATCACTTCCGTCGGTTGCTTCGAGAGAAAATCATATTCCGGCTCGGCGAGATTGTTCTTCACGCCTGGAGTCTCATCTTTGGCACGTACCTGAACAACCGACGACAATACGGGTGCCTTCGTCTGTTTACTCGGCTCCTAAAGGATTACGCTAAATGATTAGACCGCCTTCTCAATGCTTTATAATTTATAATTTATATACATATATTATTTATTATAATAATTTAATTTCTAAAAAATTAAACTATAACATATATAATTGGAATATATAATCATAATATATAGAATTTGAAACATTTAATTATTATGTTATGCTATATGTCAAAGCTATTTTACGAAAGTTTCTAGGCTTAAGAACATCCATAAGAAAATTGACCTTCAAGTTGTTAAAAAATTAGGCATTGATGTTATATAATGACATCCTGTAGTGTCATTTTGTCCTCACCTGGCTCTTCGTCGGTTTCGGCGCGGCATTGTCGGACGGGTTCTGCTCGATCACGGAATTCACGACGATCTTCGTGCCCTTTATCTGCTTCTTCGTCTCGCCGCCCTGATCCTCGGCCTTGTGAGTCTTACTGGGCTGAATGTCGGGGACATTTTTCTTCGGCTGCTGCTCCGTCGTTGGTTTCGTATGTATCGCCGGCGTGGAGGACGTGATCTTCTTCCCGCTGCCTCCTTCTGAAAACGAACGACGCATTTGCATACCTGACGAGAATAAAAGTCGCAATTCCACGAGGTCGAATGATCGAGAAAACGAGACTAAAAGAGCGCATCCTGATGGCCAACACCCGCGCCGAAGGTCTCGCCAAATTTTTTATCCTTTAGGAAGAAAGGATCTAAGATACGTGAAAGTCTCTTCCCCCTTGATCCTCAATTTTATTACGCCCCTCACAACCATATTATTTCTTATTCTTATTTTAATCCCATCACATTTAAGTGGCATTCTTGTATTTTAATTTCTTTGATAAGGGTACATTATATTATTTTATTCTATTAATTGTACTATTAATAAGTATAATGAATAATATTTTGTTCTATTAAGAAATATAAATAAAGTATAAATAATTATAGTTATTTTCTGTTGAATTTTTAGAATTCATGTCTTAATTGCGAGCGAAGGAAGCAAGTGAGAATGGCTTCGTGTTGAGTAGATGGTTTGAAAAGTCAAGGAGAAGAGATGACAAGAGCGTCATGACGAGTGAACAATGTGAGCATAATCTGTACGCCGGACCCGGACAGTGATATGCTAAAGAGATTGGTCTCCGACGCCCCTTGCCAAGGCCCACCTTGAGTACAGTACTCTTCAGCGTTTCAAGGCCTCATCCTTACTCGTAGGATCAGAGCCCGTGAACGAGAACGGCGTAACAAAGAGGTGTCGATTGCGCTTAGAAAGTCATTTCTGGCACAATTCAAAATCGCATGACACCTCATGGCTACGAATGCCAATTGCGAATCTTCTGTTTCACCAATTGCGACAGATATCCTAGGTATCTGATTTTCAGCGAATTCTCCTTTCGATAAAGTTCTTTATTTTTTTACGACAGCTGAGTGAAACGCATTTTATATTAACTGATCACAATAATAATTGAAACGAAAGTTTTCATTAGGTATTTATTAATTAACCACAACGCACTTTGAAAGAAAGAGAAATTTAATGATAACAGTCATTAACAATTTTCTCAAATGAGTCTATTTTATTTGAAATGAAAATTACGAGTTTACAATTTTTGTTTGTAGTATTTTTAACAATTTTAAGCAATTTTTACTTTATAATATTTTTATAATTGTATTAGTTATTACTGTAATGATACTGTTTTTCAAACTTTACGGATCTGATATAATTTCGAGTGTAACTGATAAATAAAATTTTGCAGATGTTACCTGGAGGGGCGCTTTGAGGACTGAAGACCATCACCGTGTTGCCGATCGTCGTCGTAAAATCCAGAAAGCCATAAACGGTCTGAGTGATAAAATCATTATTTGTAGCTGCTGGTTCGATCGCTGCGGCTGCATCCTCCGGGTAGCTCTTGTAAACTTGCGCGGCGGACACTGCAACTGCAGGAAGTCACGAATTCATAGAAATCTGCTTGTGATCCGCTCGACGATCGATTATAAAAATAAATGTGTTGCAATTTACGAATATACTAAATATATTATAAAATTATTTAGGAATGTAGACGTAACGCTCTTAAAATCGTTCGGTGCTTTCTTAGGAGCAATATTAATCAATTTTATCTTATGTATGACGTTCATCACGGCTTGAAAAAATTAATGAAATTAACAAGTGGAAATAAAAAGGGACCTTGAGATTTCAACGCGACGTAAGTTATGTTGATCTTTAATAATAAAATATACAATTATGTATTTCTTTTATCATCGACAGTTTTATCATCGTCATTTTGCTTATTTGTTCAATTATTAAATAAATTAAAATCATAAGAAAGATAAACATTATACTTTTTAGGCAACAACTTTATATTCGCAACACGGTCGGCCGGAAGATTTCTAACAGACCTTGAAACCAGAAGCGTTTTCAAAATTCTACGTTTATTAGCGATGACGTCAATTCACTCACCATACGCTAGAACTGCGACAAATACGAAGTATCTCGATGTCATTGCGCTCAGGCTGATCTCATCCTACGCGGACACACGAATCTCGCGGAATCTGGAAGAAGCAAACAAGAAAAAAAGAGCATGAGAAAAAGTTGCCTCGCTACGTTAATCATTCTGCCTACGACAGTCCGATGTAATTCTTACTGTATAATAGCCATCGTTACAGTCTCATTTTTTGTATCATGTACGTCATCAAGATGTGAATGTAAATACGAGAATTTAAAAAAATATTAATAAGTAAAACAGGCATAATACATTGACATAAATAAAACAAACATAAATAAAACAAAAATAAAACAGGCATAAACATCGACATAAATTTTACGTTATTTTCAGACGAACTGACTCTTGATAATGATACTTCTATGGAAATTTTATATATTTTTTCCAACTCATTAAACTATGCTTATTTGTCAAACTTAAAATAGTTTTTTGTTAAAACAGTAAATACATATTAATCGATAATCGATTTAACTTTTAATACTAATAAACATTTTATTTAAATTATTGTAAAGAATCTACAGATAATCGGCGCGCAGTTTATTGAGTTGGAAAAAATATCTAAAATTTACACAGAAATATTATTAAATTATTAAAATTCGGCTCAACCGAAAATATCATCTTCTCTAATTGATAGAAAGATATTGTTGCAGGATATCGTGAAGATATACTTTAATATTTACTAATATTTACTAATATATACTTTACTCATTTATATCAATTGCTTCTAATTGTACCTCAAGTGTCGTTTTATGATTCGACTGAACAAAATAATTTACGACTTACATTTATCACATAGTACGAAATAATATTTTCCACGATTATGGGAGAATTGAGCGGTAATTCTCAGACAATTACGCAATTATTGCAGTTGCACGTGCAATCGGCTCACTCGTAATCATCTCTCGGGACGGGATAAAAACTGCACGTTACATCAGCACGCGTAAATATGACGTATTACAGCGTTATTTTGCAAAGCACCGTTACTTTTCCTCTCCCTTAACAATTAACGGTTATGTAAAAATGCCGGCGGATTCTGCTTCATTAGAAATAACATCTTGTCGATTATCTTCGCGCGCAACTCTCTTACGGGAATCGCTAATTATCAATCTTCTACACGAGACATCGTCCTTGGATTTACGCAGTTACAACCCCGTCTCTCTCTTTCTCTCTCTCTCTCTCTCTCTCTCTCTCTCTCTCTCTCTCTCTCTCTGCGGAAGAAATATTTCAATAGACAGCGGCAATCGACGTGCATTTCTTTGCTGATTTAATGACACCTGTACCGGTAATAAATTTCTCTTTAATAATGCTTCTCTTTAATAAATGTTTCTTTCTAATTATAAAATTGTAAAACGAACCTCAATTTTTCATTCTAATAAATAATTGACATTTTAATAACTAAACAAAAATAATAAAGGTTCTGATAATTAAATATTAAATTAAGATATAAAGAAACCAGTGTGCTAATTATTCATACCACACAATATGTAAAACAACATTCAATAGAGAAACAAACATAAAGCTTAATGATTGTCTAATATTTTCTGCTTTTGTCCCTCGACAAATATATATTTGTATTCGCTCGGCAATTCTTTCATGGAAGACAAGATTATGGAAGATATTTCGTTCACGTAAATCGTAAAACATTGACATTGCCGGACGAATTTTAATTCCGCCGCGATCGAGCGCCGGCGCGCGAGAGGGACGAAAAAGAGCCGGGCGATTTCGCGACCGCGTGAGGCAATCGAGAGTGTTGCAAGTTGAAAAATTTCTTTCTCGCCCGATCGTTATCTGCTCGAGCATGAGCATTGTGAGGCATGAGCTCGCTCGGAAAACATCCTGTGTGAGGCAAACGCAACGGCGCGGCGGTGGCTAACACAATCGCGGCGCGGAAAGTGCGCGCCCGCACCCGCGCCCAACGAAATCGTTACGTAACGGCGTGTGCCGTCGTCGCCGCCGCCGCGCCGGTAATCGTTCTACCCCGAAACAATGGTACGAGGCGCCTCCGGGAAAAGATTAAAACCATCGACGCGATGTCGATTCGACATCGATTTGATCAATCATTTCTAGGGATGCGCGATTTTGAAAAAAAAACCGATATAAGAAGTATCGATAAAAATGAAAAAAATTAATACTAAGTAATCGATTAATGTAAAAAAAAATCGAAGAATCGATATATTGATTTTATTACTTTTTCAATAGTTAAATACATGTATATTATTT
>VBVR01005925.1:0-11089 GCA_011638315.1 Tetramorium parvispinum
GATCTCGGATATTTGTATATGGGGACAGTACTAATTGATAAATAATGAGATGGTAATGGAGACTTGAGGTGATTAGATATAATAGCAGAAATCATTATTCTTTCATTGTAAATTTCTATTTACGTTACATTGCGATTTAATGCAAAACGATATTTAGACTGATGAATATAATTAAATTTGAGTTTCGTTTGACTCATGTAATTGTAATAAATAAAGGCTTTAATCAGAAATCCATCATGACAGACTAAAAAGTTAATAACGCGAAATCGTTATAAGCTAACATTCGCATATTAAAACTAACAGGATGTAGTTATCGTTAATCGTTGTATCGACACTTTATTACGCTTTTGAAATATATGCTCCACTTTCTTTTTGTCAAATTGTCATGTACGTGTAATATTTAATTTATTATTTATTATGTATAACTTTAAAAAATTTAATTTACAGTAATTATACATAAATTAATATGTATGAACTGTGAGCGAAAATTATTAACTTCTCTTCGATTATTGTAAAAAGCGTTTTTTTCACACATATTTATACATATATATATTACTTAGTAATTTAAATATTTAATTATTATTTATTATTGCAATTTATCCAACAGAAACGAAAATGAAGAAGTTACTCCATTTTTCATTTCAACAGAAATGAAAAATAGAGTAACATAAACGAATCGTAGTTCAAAAATACTCGTTTAAAGCAATCAAATGAATGTTAATTTTAACGTTAAAAATCCTTTTAAAATCCTCTTTCTACGATGTATAATGGACTCGTTCAACTATTTCCTTGGTAAAAATCTGTTAAAAGTCGAGATATCTGTAAAATTGCTTTTCTCTTTCTTTGGACAGTCCACCTTCATTGCATTCGATTGAATCATTAATAGTCCATGTTCATAGGGGAATGAATAATGAATATTTTTCCCGTGATACTTTGGATTATAAATAAAATAAAAATATTTTATTTATTTTCTATATAATATAATTATCTAATTGTTTAATTAATTTACGAATTTCACACAGCAACGTATGATGCATGTTTGCCTTAAGTACTTGTTAATTTGAAAAAGTAGTGATTCAAAAACTAATAAAGTAATTATGTGAAACTAAACAATCGCAATTAAATTTAAATAAATCTGTTAGCTCAAAGATTAGATTTGAGTTAGTTTAGCTAACCTAATTAAAATATACAAAGCGCGGAGTTTATAGCGGTGCTTCGATGATGCAGTAGTTTACGTTTAAAGCATTGGTGCACGATTCGTGCAATGCCGAGTTTACCATTAACAATGTGTAAATTTCGTAGGTAGTTAATGCACGTTACATGCAACGTCACCGAGGTATACGAGCACAATGGCCGTGCTTCTCGTTGTATGCTCGATATTACCGCGGTCCATTATATCGCGTCCGACTCCGCCTAGGCAACCGGGAAGGTTGATGAAACCGTAGAGCGACGTGTTACTTTCGTACCATCAGAAGTGTTTATCTCTTCATCTGGCTTCATCCGCCTAGATCAGAGCTTGCGCACCGCGCAAGCTCCTAATCGCGATCGCTGCGAGACAAGCGCAATCTCGATTTAATTATCTAGTGACGTGAAGAAAGCATCAAGGGTAAACGAGACCGTTTCATCTCCGCCGTTTCATTTTTCTGACTCCTGATTTTTTTCCCCCTTTATTCCGCCGATGGTCAAGTATTCCCCTCACAGGGGAGATACAATTGGAAAGCGACACAAAAGAGAAGTCACCTTTCTTTTCTTCGATTCTAAAGTTCCTCAGTTTAAAGTTTGTTTAATTTCACTTACGGACGCGCTAGAAAACTAAAATGATCCCACGGACGACGTAAACTTTTCCATTATTATTTAGTTACTATTGTAACATTAAGACATAAAAAAATATATATATAAATGTTTAAAATGTGGCATGTTTAAAGCTGGTCTCTTAGAAACGCTATTTGGGAAAGGGTCCGCAAATTGTTTGCCGGCCAAAAGGAAGTTTGCGTCCGTTAGTCTGCGCCCGACTACCAATAAATGATTTTCCGGCGGTACTGGTAACCACAGGAAGGAAACCCGCGTTGCGCGGAGACACGTGGCAATTTCGGAGCGACAACCGCACCATTTTCGCCCAGCGACACCTGTACAAACGGAAGCAGCTTATTCTCCCTGTAGAAGTTTGCGGTTTCCGCGCGCACGAGCCGCTGTTTGCTGGAACAACACGAGTGACGACTATTTAAGGGGACAAAGAGAGGAATCCGATGCATCGCGGGAGTGAATTTTCGTAATACCGGGCCTCTCGTCGTTCGCAAAATATTAGTTGAGATTGTTTTCAAACGATTCCCGACCCTCTCACGAGGAAGACACTCGTCGCGCAGGAGTAAACACTCTAACGCGAGTCCCGCGAGCAAACGTTCCGGAAACGGCACAAGACAAAGAGCCGCGTTGTTCAAACATTCTTGTCCGTTTTCTTCTACTCAGATGCTTTCTACTCGTAAGTTAAAGAAGGATAGGTATATTCTGGAATAACGGTAGTAAATTGAAAAAAAACTTCTCTGTTGTATTAACAGCGCGAATAATCGCGGCAAACAATAGCTTAATATAATTAAAAACATAACATAAGAAAAGAATAAAAATGCACAAATCAGAGTTTGTTAATTTTATAAATAAAATGAACAGAAATTGAAGTACTTTGCTTTACTTTTTTTATATTACATTAATTCGCATTTCTAATTAAAATAATTTGGGTAATCGCATTCGCGCGTTATATCATTTAAAATATAAATTAATAAAATGTAATAAGAAATTATATGTCAATCAATTTTGCACGCCCGTTTATAAAATATCAAAATGTGTAGCTCTCGAAATATTAACGCAAATATTTATTAAATAAAAGGAAACGTACATATCAATAATTTACAGTAATAAAATACAAAATATCACAAGTAGACATGAAAAACATGAGTGATAAAAGAATTTGTCGGCAATTTGCCGATCACAAAGAATAAATTATTATATGTTGACAGCATAGGATGTCGATATGAACCTATAGCAACTTAGCGTTGTCTACAATTAAGAAGCTTACGCTCAAAAACTCTCGAAATGCGCTTAAGCAGATTCTTTGCAGCTCGAGAAAATTATAGTCGTAATCTAAAATTCTTCGCGGCTAATTAGCTAAATTTATTAAATTCCGATTGTTATCACACGAGAGTGGAAAATGGAGAGTGTCAGGCAGCAGGTATGTAATTTTCATGCACGCGGGGAGACGCGAGCGCCGATTTAATGGACGGCGCAACGTACAACGGCCGTATCCGGTTTCTGCGGTACGCAAGAAGATCGAGGGATAAGGTAGCTCAATAATAAAATAATGGCACTTGCACGCGATCTGCGAGATATACGCGCTTGTTTTACGTTGCATGCACGAACACATTGTGGCTCTGCCATTGTAGGGATTATTTTTTTCGATTCAGATACAGGTAGATCCTATTATCGGACATGATCGCAGTTATTGGACTTCAAGTTCCTTCGACTTACTCGAAAAGACTTGCCCGAGGCCGATAAGGATCTTGATCCTAACTACGAGGATTGCTTAGACAGCTCCACATTTTTTTCTCAGTCAATAATAAAGATAGAAAAGTAAAATTTTACGTACTACAAATTTGAAGCTTCTCGCGTTTACGTACGGAAATGCACAGCATTTCGACAGACAGTATAGTTGTAAAACGGTATTGATTTACGATTTGTCTTACAAACAACAAACTGTAATTGAATGTTTAGTTCCGGAAAAGGAAAGGACGTTCACAAACGTTTGCATATTGTGCATGGAAATTGTAAAGCCGATAAGAGCTCAAAATATAGGGCATTACTTTCTGAGCAACTCTTGCATTATCAACATCTGACAGATTATCAGTCATATAAACGTAATAACGTATGCGTAATAAGTAAAATTAAAACTTTTGTAATTCGTTTATTTCGAGTAGATTACAGTCAATTTACCGGCATTACTTAAAACTAATATTTCGAAAAGGAAAAATAAAGTAATATAATTAAATTAATAATTTTCTCCCAATTGAATTAATTATTTTTATCTTATATAAATAATACAGTGAGAAAGAAGTATAATTTTACTTTTCATCATATCTGATATATGAGCACCATGAAGAAATTTGAGATAAAATTTTATATTTTTGGTATTTTGTTAGTTATAATTTCATTCCATTTATTTCTTTTTATCTTGCTTTTTTACTAATTAATTGAATAATAGGCTTTAAAATTAAATCCATTATAGTATATTTCACATAAAATGAATAATAAAAAATTAAACAAAATTATCAATGTTACATCATAATGTTTTCAATTTCGTTTCTTGAAAATGTTGAAAATAATTCGTATATAAAATGTTCAAAAAATTAAAGATAAAATTCAAGATTAAATATTTGTATTAATCTATCCTAGCTCATTTCTCATTTCATTTTAAGATAATAATTTTTTATAAAATATAATATAATTAATGTAATCGAAAAATCATACATCTTACTACGCATTGCGTAATCACTCAATAGCTTAATGCGAAAAACAACTCCAGTCACAACACTTATTACTATCGACTGAATTTCGGCCACGCAGAGCTCAGCGTTGCCCTGTAAGGATTAAATCCTCATTCAAAGGATTAATCAGATGTAACCTGCTCTTTATTATTGCACAAAAATAACACGAAGAAAGAGAAAAGAACAAATATTTATGACTGGCTCGACGAATATAAATCTCGCAAATTAACATATAAAATAAAATGTAGAATAAACCGCGTAAAATACATGCTTCGACAAATAGCCATTATACTTCAATCGTTTATCGCGGTTAATTGAATGCGCGGGCTAATAAGTAGCGGGCTAATTGCAAGAAATAATTTTGTTTAGCATCTTGTATTTGATTCGATCGCAAATCGAAAGTTAATTAATCGCGCAAATCATTTGTTAAGAGAATTATTATGTTTGAAGTCCTTTGAGTACCTCTTGCAATTGCGTTTTAATGAGTAATACGGTGACAAACAGAGCGACTCGTGCCGTGCTGCTTGCTCGAGTTTTACCTCGTGAATGACATCATAGTACACGACGTGGTGCCTTGCGTACATACATACGTCATAAAGTGTACGCTACTAAAACAATACCAAAGCCGTGCCTGTCCATTTATTGAAATATTTAACGTTTTGTAAAATATGATTCACGCGTCGAATGTTTTATTCTTTATGTTCCAAGTTATTATCAAACGGTCAATACATTGCGACTTCCCGTATCTTAAATTACGTGATTCAATAATTTGTATGCTGCTTCACGCTCTGAG
Organism: Tetramorium parvispinum; assembly: GCA_011638315.1. Classification (NCBI taxonomy): domain Eukaryota; kingdom Metazoa; phylum Arthropoda; class Insecta; order Hymenoptera; family Formicidae; genus Tetramorium; species Tetramorium parvispinum. The sequence continues at coordinate 5,326 of VBVR01005925.1, forward strand.
AAAATGCAAAGCAAATTACATTTGATTGCGTGAAAAAATTGAAACGCATTGCAGAATACATTCGAAACAATTCCAATAATTATTGCCAGTAAATATCGCGATGTAACAATAATTCGTAATTCTTATTTTTTATCGAAATTCAATTCAAATAAATAAATCGTACTAAGCATCCGTTTCGATAAATCACCGTCGCATAAACATGTGTACGAATCATTAATCGCGCATGTTAATTAATAAACCGATATTTGGTAAAAGAATTATCGCATTTCGAGCAGTAATGCGAACGGAATGGCCATTATTTTTACTCGTTGTACAAATGACAACACGGCCAGGACAGCGGCGCACTATATAGATAACAATGCACGCCAGCCAATCTAGCTTTCAACGAAATGTTTAAATAAACGTAAATATACTCTATTTTCATCATTTGCTCCATTTAAATATCAGTACGACACACTAACTTCCCATTAGTCGCGCGGATATTTCGATCCAACGATTCATATATTATTCCACGTTATTAATCTCAAAATAACAGACAAATTATGTTTAAATCAAAAATTCAAAGTACGTGTATGTAATCAAATCCAAACATTGCAACGAAGATATTTATCACTCGGAAATATCGTATAAATACAATCTATCATTTTCATATTCTCTATCGTTCTGATTCCTGCTTTAAATCAATAAAGCAGGTGAAATATCTGCTTTCATGAGTCCGTGTTTCAATATATTTACGAATTCTTAATTACGCGGACTAATAAACATATATTGCAATAATTATGAGATATGATGTATTTTATATTTTTTTAGTACTTATTGCATTCACAACATTTCAAGAAATAATACGATAACATAACACGATATAACGAGCGATATAACAAATTTATATTATAATAACATATTACTATTATTTGAACTTTAATTGTCAGCAGAATTTGTTAATAATCTGATGTGTATACAAATATATATCATTAACAGCGTTCAATTCAAAGTATTAAATTGTTTCCTTTAATACTAGTTTGAAAATAGTTAGATATTAATTATCTTATTTAAAAAGAATAATTAAATGTATTATTTAAAGTTTAAATAAATGAAGTGCAAAGAGAAATGCAGTTGTTGGTGCGAGAGTTTTGTGAATATACTTTGATCTTTAATTACATATAATGAGTTACAAAAATGAACGTTTTGGTTCTTCGAGCTCCACTTTTAACGATATAATGATAATAAAAATAAATTTTAAAAAACTTCTTAATTTGACACAAAAAAGATGAGCACTCAAGATTCCTAATTTTAAAAGTACTGCTATACTTTACACCGAGATGGTGAACCGTGAAACAAAAGTTGGCTAACGCAATTAGCCTGGACAAATTTAATAATAAATATGGATGTACATGTGACAATTTAACAAAAAAACCCGATAAAAAAGAAACTTATTCCATAAGTCCAAGTATACGTACACTGCTATTCAATAATACCTGGACCCCCGTTTGCCTGGAGTGACATTTTTAACGTACTTATTCCCATCTATGGATCTAAAAAAATTTAAGGACATTATTTTCATGTGTAACCTGCGCATCCTGAAACTCATTCACATTCACATATAGGAATAAGCACGTTAAAAATATCATTTCAGGCAAACGGGGGTCCAGACATTATTGAATAGCAGTGTACATTCGAAATATTGTATCAAATTCGAATCGCAAGTCAAGAATTAAAATAGCAGAGTTGGCCAATAAGTGTTAACATAGATTTTAAATAAATGTAAAAGACATTCTTTGAATAAATGTGAAATAATAGACGGACAATCATTGATTAAAGTTGAAAATAATATCGTTAGAAGCAAAAGAAAAACATTATAAAAGTAAGCTTACATTGAAAATCAATAAATTTAAACATAACGCTTTAAGTAATAAAATAAGTGAAAATAACAGTCCGTTAATAAATTAAAATCTATTTATTTTATACCTAAAGTTTATCTTTAATCGAACTTTTATTTATATAATTTGGGATTTATTATTATTAATTTAAATTTTTGTTAGAAGAAAAATTTTATGATTTAAATAAATTGAAAAAATAAGGTAAAATTAAAAATGTACATGTAGCTCTATATATTTCGTTTACTCAATCTTATTTACTTTGAATTTATAAAATCACACAATTTCTCTATTCTCAAAATCTAAATAATTAAGAAAAAAAATAAGAGAAATAATTTCTCAATATTTTTCCAATTAAAACAAGCTATAACATTTTACATTAATTATTTATTTAATTAATCATTAAATTAATCTGAAAATACATTATAAATGTTTAACTTATAATGAAATCTTGGATATAGATATATGAGAATTTCTTTCACTTGTCGTTGTCAATACAGTGCTTGCATATTCTAATGGATTATACACTTACAATTATCAAACGGTAACAAAATTGTCCAGTATATTAGAGAGGCCGGTCCGAGGTGGTCAGTAATTAACGACAAATGCATTTTTAGGTTTTCATGCGTGCACTGCTGGTTTCGTAAAGACGATATATTTCGGCATATTGCTCGTAGCACTGGTTATTACGATAAATTGAATATACAAAGGCACCTGCTGCCACGCGCCTCGATATAGAACCAACTCGGTGCAGCTTCATGCATGATATGCGAGTAGTTCCACATTTCTCGTAAACGTAACGTATCCGACAAAGCTTTCGCCCTGAAACGGCCCCATTAAACATTCCATTCTTCTTTCCCGCACATCGTCCGCTTTTCTCATTCTCATTTACCAAAATCCTACTCTTCTCTTTCTCGCTATTCCACGCGATCCGTTTCTCGTTTCACAGTAATTGCGACGATCGTTCGTGAAATAAAGCCGAAATTCAATGGAAAAAATATAATTGATTTTCACTCACGTCTATATTAACTCTATCATAAATTAGCGAACATAATTTGTGATAAGTAAACAGATGATAATCAAAAATTGTGTTTAATTATTATGTGTTCAAAATGGCTCCAGCATTGTTAATTCGATAAAATCCTATGCAACCTGTACAACCGCGCATTTTAGTATCAAAAGGGGGAAATAGAATTTGTCCGACGGTTATACTATACATTGTTTTAGAAATTACTTTCAGTAACATTTTATTGTTTCTTTTGTTTCGTGAGCAATAAAAGAGTGTAATAACAACGTAGAGCATGTATAGAGAATCGCAGGCTTCCTAATTATTTTCTAATCCTAAAGATTGATATCTAAATTTATCTAAAATAATCGCTGCGTGATCGATTAAATAATTATATAGAACAACGATACGTTTGATATTGAAAGATTTATAAAACTTGATAGAAGACGTATATATTTATTTTTACAGGCGTATATTTATTTAATAAGTCTTGTATGCACATCTAGTTTGATCCTATCGTGAGTATAGCACATCCGCTGCAAATTGCATCTCAGGAAATATCTTAGCCATGTAATTAAGTAATTAACGATCTTGATGTGCTAGGTACCGTCTGTAGACAACTAGCGACTAGTTTTACGCTCACCAACTCGTGATTTCTAGCGTGAGTAAGAGCCCTTTAATTGGAAACCTTACGACACATGCCATCCGGTACATCCGGGTATCATTAAGAAAGTACTGAGGACACAAGGTAGTTGCTGTTACCTCTACATTTCCACGCACTTTCCGACCTTATTAGTACCGTTATTGGCTCAATTACCCACTACCCGATTAGTTTGTTTATTTTCATTTCATTTCATATAAATTGCAAAATTTTCACGAAGCAATGTTTAAAAATTAAAATACATAACAGATATTTTTCTTATAAAAAAAATTAATACTTTTTCGATGTATCAATTCTTCATTATTAATAAAATTGTATCAATATTATCATAGTATGTAATTAAACATTATATTTTTGTTAGAAACAAATTTCAGAATTATGTCTTGTGTTCATTTGAGATCTATTACGCTATTTAATCTTTAATTTCTTAATAGCGTGCTTCTTCACTTATTAAAATAAATAAATTTGTATGTCTATCAAGCTAGAATACCCACATAAAAGCACAATCATATGAAACTGTGCGGAGAATTGAATGCTCTTTATGTGCTAATTTGCTCTAATCCTGAGTTTATTGCTTTAGCCGTTTTGCGAGAAATTATTCTTGTGATGTTTTTTAAAAAAGTTAGAATATTCATTTAAAAAAAGAGTAATTAAAAAAGACACTTATATTATAATTTAGTGCTAATTATGTGCTTTTAGTATGTTCTAGTTTAAATTATACACGCTACCTCTTACGCCGAAAATTACTTTTAATAAAGTTAGAATACTCCCTTAAAAAAATACATTTAGACTATAATTTAGTGCTAATTATGTGCTTTTCATATATTCCAGCTGAAAATTTGATACACTATCCCTTATGCCGAAAAACTACTCCAAAAGTGTATCTCTTTAAATCCGATCTATCATGATCATTGCGATAATTACTTTTTAGGCAGTAATTGAAATTAGAATATTTATAATTTTTTTCAATTTTTCGATATCTCTTGTGCAGTATTTTAAAATACAAAATTAGCACAAAATTTTGATATATCGGTTTTTTGTTTTTTATGGTTCATACACGTTTCTCAAAAGTGAGTACGCTAAATTTTTATTCGCGCAAGGAATAAATTAGATTGTTGCTACTGAGATTTTAATTCAAGAAGATACAAAATATCTTTTCTCTCTTTTAATGCCTTCGACTCTGTGTTGAAATGAGAGGCTAACAAAATTGTTTTACATATCGTCATTAAAATTGCAATATGTGATGATAACATTTTTTACTTTAACATCGTTTCTTCTTTTATAAAATGTTACCATTTTACAAATATTTAATTAAAAAAATATATGTACATAGTAAATTTCAGTTCGCAAAGTTCGCAAGTTATTTCTATCGAATCTTTCGAGCATCCTAGTAATGCCTGCTTTCTCGATCATGTATCACGAGCATGTGTGAGAAAAATTTTTCTGCATGCACAAATACTCTTGCGATTCAAAGTAAACAGTACAGAAAATAAAATGGCTCGCGGGGGTTTCTATGAAGGGACTTTTTGCCGGGCGTTTCTGTCGTTGCTCACATTCTGCTACATGGATTTTGCGACGGATTTTCAGTTCCGGCTCGCGGAGAGTTGGTTCAAAGGTCCCCGCATTTGCTCACCCCATGCAATTTTGTCGCGCTACTCCCTGTGCAATGCCAAAAGAGAGAAAGAGGGAAAGAGACAGACAGAGAGAGAGAGAGAGGGAGGGAAGAGAAGGACGGGAGGATTCCGCTGAACGTTGAGCGACCACTTGTTGCTACTTCGATCCAACTCGGCCGCTTGCATTTACCCTTTTGTCTCTCCTTGCGTTATTCTCAAGAGAGAGAGAACGAGAGAGAGGAAGTGAAGGCGAAAGAAAGGGTAGATGGACGAAAAAGGTGTGAGGAATGAAATGAGAGATTATTAACCTACGCACCCAGATATCTATATCATTATGACTTCTAATATCTTATATGCTTAATGTTGCTCGATGGATGCAGTGTCTTTCACTTCTGTACCACAATCTATTGATGGTTCCAAATACTGATGCGACATTTGTCTGAAAAAGTTAAATTAGAAATGGAAATTGTAATTAAAAATTCCTGAATTCTATATTTATTTATCTTCAAATTCAGCTTGTTTGATATAATTATCACAATAGTAATACAGCTTATAAAGAAAGTCATATAATTAGAACAATTTAAATTATAGAATAAAAACAGTTTATAGG
>VBVR01005926.1:0-11117 GCA_011638315.1 Tetramorium parvispinum
CCCCCTCCCCCGCCTCCCTCTCTCCCTTGTCCCATCTTCCCTCTCTTCTCGTTCTCTCTCTCCATCGTCTGCCACCAACCTCGTTCAACGTCCTCTTTCCGTTCCTCTTTTTACTCTTACGACCGCGGTCTCCTGTTCCCCCATCCCGACCGGTCCGCTATATACTTTTATTCTGTGTGCAGAACTTATAACTGCACGATACTCTTTTACCCTGTCAGTGAGTGTTCCCTAAAATGGGAAAGGTTTTGGAGTCGTAAGAGCGAAGAGTATGGAACCTCAGGCAGGTTGATATAGCGGGACGAAGTGCACGGCTTAACGCGGCGAAACGTGGCTCTAAGAATGCAATTTGGGATTTGCAAAGTGATATTCGATATTGACGCTAACATGGCAGTGAAATTACATACATATATTTGATGACATTAATAGCAAACAATAATAGATAATTTATATATATATTTTTTTCTTGTCAGATATTATATGATAAGAATTTTCGTTAAAATTTAATGTCATGGCAATGAAAAATGATAAGGTCGGAACTTGGTGGATAATGATATTATAACACATCGCTCAGTATGAATTAAAATTCTATCTACAATTTATTATGAATGTTAAATAATTTTCAAATTTAATATATGTTATGCGTTATGCTGTTACAATACTTTACATTATTTGTAAAGGTGCGACTAAAACATTGCGTCAGAAAAAATGTCATAGAGTTACAAATTAACCGCAAACCTCTCTCGCGACGCGCAGAGGAAAAATGCCGTAAAAATCCAAACGACGATAGCAATAATAACGTTTGTCAGTTTTGTCGGGTAATCACGATATACGATGCAATTGTCCAGCGTTAATCAAGAGCCTGTGATTGCACGCATATTACGGCCGGTTAATCGGTCATGCCGCGAAAATTGCTGCTCGCTTTTCGCCGTTTGCATGATTATTGGTAATGAACTTTTTCATTCTTCCTCTATCCACTCCCAGGAGCGAGTTACACAATTGGCCTTCCGACCCAGCGCATCAATGATGCACGCGCGTAACGCATTTGCGCGGATATATAGACGAAGGAATTTCCCCCGCGACGGCGGAAGCCGACGGTCCATTTTTTAGGATTACCTGCTTTTCCTGCAACTAGCGGAAGGGGCGATGAGAAGGACCGGGGGGCGGCCGACAGGGCAGGGCAGGGGACGGAGGATAGGTGCGTTGATCGCTTGCAGGGCGAGTCGAATGTTTGGACAGAGGGAGCTCAACAATGCGCTCACGTCCCCTTGACTTCCTGGCGGAGCGTCTGATCTTCCTGGCCGCCGATTAAGGTCGAAATTGGATCGAACGTGGGAGGCTGGCAAAAAATCGCTCTCGGTTTGAGTGCGCGATTGGTTTTCACTGTTGCACAGGTGCTCGCATCCTCCATCGGTACCGTAAACGAGTGCGACGAAGGCATCCTCGTGGCGATGCGAGTTGCGATCCTCCCGGGCCCCGAAGCCTCGCGAGGACGCTAATCCGCCGGGATGAGACCTGTCGATAATATTGTGCTGATTAAATGAGGCGGCGTGCGTCTATCTCGAAGAATCGAATGTATTTTTTTTTGCGCGCGCGCGCGACGGCTCTGAGGCGAACGCACCGTACGCTCTTCCTCAGGCGAAGCCCCGTCGATTATCGAGCGATTCAATACGGACGAACGGAGGTCCTTTCAAGCGCGGCGATGTTGAATTTTTAATAACTCGAATCCCTACTTCCCGTTTGCGCGCTACGTGAGTAACTATTTTATACTTCGATCCATTCCAGACCTTAGAAATTCACCGTTAGAGAAATTATTAATATTGCTGGAATTATTTTAATGCACAATCATGTCGGTCTTTTTTGCATTAAAATTCTCAAATTAATTCTATCAATTTAAAAGTTAATTTAATTGTCAGTTATCTAACTGTCGTTATTTCGTGCAGCTTGCCCGCCCATATCGTCGTTTCATATCGTCAGCGTTTCTAATTAGTTAACGACGATTCAAATTTATGATCAAATTTGCCGGTAAAATTGCTGCTCGGGCCGATCGTGCGGAAATACGCGAGAGAACGTGAGAGACAAAGAGAATCGAGAAAGATCAAAGGGTACGACGTGGAAGCAAGAATGTGTCCTCACCGGCGTCTCGATGCGCACTGACTAGCGACTTTTTCAATTGAATTTGCGGCACGGCGCGATTCCGATTCCTTCCTGATTTGATTTTCTCCAGTTTAAAACGGCCGCTTATAGAGCATTAAGCGATCCTCAAAGTGGGAACGGGAAATCTAGTTACGGCTGCACGAGCTGACCTCTTTGATCCTGCCGATTCGCTACTCCCTTGTCCACCCCTCGAGTCCATACTCATTCTTTGCTCCTTCCAATCCTCCCTCCCCACGTCTCCTTCCCCCGCGTCCCGCTCCTTTCGTTAGGGATATTGCCAATCGAGAAAGAATTCCCTTCTGGACTTTACGGACCTCTGAGATTGCGTGAAAATTTCATTCGCTCTTTATCCTTTTCGTCCTGCTTCCGCAGAGCGCACTTTGTCCTCTCTCGCTCCGTTTCTCTGTCTTCCTCGTCTTTTTTTCCATCTCTTCCGGCATAAATTAATCTTCCATATGACGGCTGCCGTTAATTTTCCGCACGGAAATATATAAGTCGCGGAATAATCGTGCGCCCACGCCCCCCGTGGTGCGATTTAATTATTTAACCGTCGGCCGAGTTATCAAACCGGCGCGCTGCAGGATTTCATTATTTATACTATTTGCCCGTGGAAATTGTTCGCACGATTGAGCGAAATATTAGGAATCCGTGCCGAATAGAGCGAATTTCAGCGCCGATTCAGTATAAAGATTCTTTCCAAATGCGTACATTATAATTTATGATTCACTCCCGATCGTCAAGCCGCCGCGTTCGACGGAGCGTGGAAGGATACAAATGAAAAATGTCACGTACATAAACATAAAGTCGGATACAGACCGACCTGTCCTGCGAAACTCATTTTCACCTGTGACCCACCGGCGAGAGGAAAAACATAAAATATAGGTTAAACGAATGCTGGAGATATATCGCCAGTAAATCGCGTTTTATAATCAATCCTCTTGCGATATGTTTTAAATATATGGAAACGTTAATCCGATATTTTATAAAGATATGAATAATAAATATGAATTTCTTTAATTTTCCGTGATTTTCTTAGATGTACGTTAGATGCGATGATTTTCTTAGATTTCTCCTCGAAAGCAATTCAATTCAGCGATTTATTTTCAACTTTCTTCCAAAGAATCTTATATCTTTCGTAAAGAAATCATCTGTCTGAGAAAAAAAATAATTTTTATTAATTAAAGATAAAATGACAATTCATATAATCTATAAGAATCAAAATTTGCCTTTCGCTGACACGTGTCGCGACGAGAGAGAATCTGGTTTGTTTTCAAGATTGTCGGAATCGTTTTTCGGTAACTCATCAGTTCCGGCTGACTTGTGGAATAATCAAAGTTATCCACCGGTGAATAAGTCGCCTTTTGCACATGCCGCCTTTTTCTCAGCGAAAGACAGGTCACTAGTTCTCCATATTGGGACAAAGTTTTAGGTAGGTAGGAAGGAAAGGGAGATAATGCAAGTATTAAGCTGGCATAGACAGGAAGGCCGCTACAGGAAAAGGGGTAAGAGAATCGTTTGCGAGGATATAGGTAGGTAAGTCGGGGCTTAGCCCGGTGACACAGTAAGCGGAACCGTGGCATGAAGCTTACCGGCGACTCTCCCGTAGTTGTTATAATGGGATCCGGCTAAACGCAAGCCGATTTTAACTCTTCGCTGTGACACTCGGCCAAGTTCAAGGCCATTGTCTTCGCCGCAAGAATGAAACGTCGCCGACCGACGGCGACGGTCCTTGCGACGTTGCGGCGTTGCAATGACAATCGACACCCCCGCCTTTACACCATTTCTTTCCTCCCACAAGTCCTTTGTTTCTCGAAACCGCGCCGCGACGTTTTTCTCTGAGAATACGATTTGACGCTTTCCCCGAGTCCCGAGAGTTCAACACGAAACCTTTTGACGTATCTCCGATCGTCGCGACTTTCGTAATATTCGTTCCATTTTCTTTCTTTCGTGCTTCAATCTGTTTCCTGAAACTTTGGAGCAGGCATCATTAAAACAGCTAATTTAACTCTCTTTCTCTCACTTTCGAGAATAAGTAAATCAGAGAATTTTTATGCGATTATTTCTGCGAAGGCATTGTTCGCTCTCTGTTATAACGTAAGATAGGATTCCTCGGCTGTCATCAAGACTGCATAAAACCAATGACGCAAATCTAGTGCGGAGACTGAATCGATTATGCTCCCTAAGTGTCTTTCATGAGGTAGATATCCTCTTTAAAGAGAAAGTCGCAGAGGATTTGCGCTCGATTATGCGAAAGGGTCATCAAAGCGCGCGCGGGCAACAAACGATTCGTTATAGCTCGTTAATTTGATGAGTTAGAAAGGACGGCGGATTACGTCGTCAAAAGGTAGACAGGTACGCGATCTGTCCAATTAGCTCGGCATAGGGGCGGCTCTCGCTCTCCTTCATGCTCGCATGGAGTCCTTTGTGCTGTGATGTTTAGGCCATTTAGAAATACGGTACTGGCAGACACACCCTTCCAACGTTGTTTGCTACGTATCTACCGCAGAATCCGTAACACCTGTGATTTTCTAATGGAGCAAGTACGAAGGATAAAGTTTCGCAATTAAGATCGATGCATTTCTCTCCATCTTGTTTGTGCCATGCTCACTATATGGTCCGTTATCTTTCTATCAGCTAATTATTAATACTTATATTTCCATGTATATATACGTAAATAATTAAATTAAGTGCGTGACAGTTAAATATATTTTAGATTCAGAAATGTCACATAGCTGCTGTAAATCCTTTAATTTTAGAGATTAAGTGGACAGGAAAAAGTTTTTTAAATTGCCTTTATCTGTCCCGCGACGCGTTCGCGTACTTGGCGTATTTCGCATGGCAGAAAAATTAGACGCTAGGGAGTGCAGCAGGTAGCGGTGATGTTGCATCGCGATTACCACTCGCAACCGCGAGTTTGTAATTAATATGGGCTTAATGGTTCAAGATCGATATGTACGCGGCCGCTCAAATAACGAAGTGCGGTCGCTTTGACGTTAATTAATTTCAAGTGCATTAGCAGAATTGCAGCCCGCGGCTGTAGGGTCTTGCGAACATCAGTGTGATTAATAAGAACCGCGCTTGCGATCTATAAAGCTGCCAGGCCAAAATGAAAAGAGGGATTGCATATCGCGTGCTGGAAACTCTGTCACAGATATACAATTCAAAATGTAATCCGCACGTCAGGGCACGTATGCGAGATGCGATAGAATTTCGATTTAAAACAATCGGGCGGCGCTCTCGATGGGTATCTAGCGGAAGTACTAGCGGGAGAGATCGACGAGCGGGAAAGTAATTGACAACCACTTATTAATAATATGCGATATTTTTTTTCTGATGTAGGAAGATCCCTTTTCGCACATGATAGAACAATCATGTATCTTACAAGAGATATATGTTTTATGTACATTTGCATCGTATTATTACAAAGTAGCTTAGATCTACGCGTGTCCATAATATCCATTACGATTTTATCGCCTTCCTATCATTAATCTTAATGATATTTTTTTTATTCTTTAATTATACATCGTCTAACGTAATGTTACAGGATAATATACATTAGGTAGTATACACGAAATATACACTCACGATTAAGTAGGCATTCTCGCATATACTTCTGTCTTTTATCAGAAAACACATTATGATAATTAAGTTACCGCGCGGAAAAGTACAATGTGAACTTTTACAAAGTTTAACTCCCTCGAACAGTACCATAGAAAGAAACGACTATATAACAAGATTTTGTGGGACGAGGCAATTCTCACTTTATCATTCTCTCCCTCTCTCTCTCTCTCTCTCTCTCTATTTCTCTCTTTTCCTTCCTCCTCCCCTTCCTCTCTTTCTAACATATAGAGATATTCTCGAGATCTCGTGATAGAACTCTGAATCTGTTTTTATTTTTCCTCTCTCTCTCTTTCTTATTCACGCGTGATCATATTCATTATTACTATTTACAAGATTTTCTTGGCTACAATGGCCGTATTTGATATGGATAATTATCTATGTTAATCGTAATAATAAGGATAATACCAATGATAAAGACGGCAGTGATGAGTACGCGTCTTTTAATCTTAAAAATGGAGAAAAGATATCATAGATTAGATCTTAAAACAAATTCTGATGTGTGACGTGTATAAGCTTTTTATGTTTATGAGAAATTTCCATTGACAATTTTCATGAATACAGCCTTTTACTTTTAATTGTAAGGATAAGCTTACTTTCTTGTTCCTTTTCGTCTCTCTCGAAAATAAAATTTGACTCTCCTATGGAATGACATCGGTCATTTATCATGTTGCACATTCGTAATTCACATTTATTGCTAAATCCGCTTATCTTCATTCAAATATATAAAATATTTGTCCTCAAAGTATGTATTACTTGGTTAAAACTCAAATTCAGACAATCTAGAATACAGCGTTAAATATGAGCTACGAACGTGGATTTTATATTTGACGAAAATGTGAAAAGGAACGATAATTTTTCACGAATTTGAAGATATAACGACATTAAAAATTGTCTGTCTTGAGAATTAGCATTTTGTGGATTGTCTATATTCGATTCTTAGGACTGATTCCTAAGATTAATAATAATTTTGTTTTATTATTGGTAATATTAATTCAAAGTAATAAACTTGCAAAACAAAGTTCTTTTATTCAGTAATGTCAAAATATTAAATGAAAGATAAGGACAATTTATTACACATTTTTAATATATCATAAATATATTTTGATTATCTGATTTTTTTATTTTAATTTCAAAAGGATGAAAAGCGCGACATAAAAATAATTTTATAATAAAAAGTTCCAGAAAGGAGAGAAGTGGAAAAATTAACCCTGTTCTTGCTAAATGACTAAACATTTGCATGTTAATGATTATTACCTACATTTTGTGAATTATAAATGTTATATCAAAGAAAATCAAAAACATGTTTGACAATATCGATATATCAGTATCGTGTTTATGATACATAAAATATTTTTCTGGAATATAATTAAAATCGGTAAAATTTCACATTTTCTCTATTCCAAAACAAATTTATATTATAATCTGTGAGTTAATTTATCAAAGTTTTATTGAATTCACAAAATGATAAAATTAAAAGTTAAAAAGAAGAATGTTTAACTTTCTGTAAAGTTGCTTTTCCATGTGCGCAATAATGTTGCAAAACAAAATTATATACACGAAATTAAATACGAAACCTCTATTGACTGTCTTATAATTTCACCATAGTTTTTACATGCAGAACGATATGTGGAAATCGCTCTACTAAAAAATTATTGCAGAAATCAATCATTATGTAAAAAGAACATATGATTTCATTAAAAAATGCGCTTTAGTACATTATAGACAAAAGAGATGTTGCCTGCCTAAACTGCGCGTGATTCATGCTGTATTTTTATAGTTTTTAATTTTATTCGTGCGCGTATGCTTGTTATTTGAAAAGATGCTTTCAAATAAATGTAAAATAGTGTCGAATTAAAATTAGGACGCCATAAATATTATTACTTTTTTTTAAGTTTTTAATATGTACGCGATATTGTTGCGATATCAATATCTGTCGGCCACAGTCATTCCTGATAGAACGTTCGTGTAACTGATTCGCGCACTGGTTTGAATCATACCCATACGAGTCTGGAGCACAATCTAGCCTTGCTTCGGCGAAGTCCCTTTTTCGTACGATCAATTGTCATCGGAGTCGAGATTGCCGTTGATCTCGTGACAAATCGCTGTGTTCAGTCGCCAATGATAGGGCATCGAAGTGCCGGCCGTGCTCGCGGTCTCCTGGCCCCGCTGAAAGATCCCGGAGGACCTGCCGGACCGCTATACCAACGGCGGATACTTCTGATCGGGCAGCACGTAACCGGTGGTCTCGTCGCCGGACGCGGCGGCGGCAGCGGCAACAGCAGCGGCGGTCGCTATATCGTTGCTGGTGGCTTGCGTCTGACTAGTCACCGGATTCAGGTGATGACTGGTCAGGTGTGACATGGACGGGGTCAGCGTCATATTGGGATGATACTGCGGATGATGGTAGTTAGCCTGCGGGCTGTGATGCATGTGGGGGATTTGAGCCTGATAATAGTCGCCGCCGTACACGCCCGGGGTTTGAGCGTAAGCGTTGTAACCCTGGCCGGCGTACTGGCTGTGATTCACGGAAGCGGAGCCCGCGGAGCTCCAGCCGAAGCTGTAAGTCTCGCCGTGATGAATCTGATTCATCGCGCTCGGATAGGACGACGGCTGCAGTTGGTTGGAGCTCGGTGTCAACGGCGGCGATGGGGTCGTCAGATTGCTGTTGGCCCCGCTGCCACCGGTTGGCGTCGTTCCAACTCGAGGATATGTCGACTGCGTCGACAGGAGCGGAGTCGACAGGGGTGAATTGCCCGCTACCGGTGCCTCCCTACCTTGCGCCGGAGAATCCGGCGAGGATCGCCTGCTCGGCGTCGTCGACGAGCTCGTCGATATTCTGCTGCCGGTGCTGCTGTTGCTGTGATTCTGATTCGATCTGGGTGACCCCTTCGACGGAGGGGTCTGCTGCTGCTGTTGCTGCTGCTGTTGCTGTTGCTGATGCTGTTGCAATTGCTGTCTGCATTTGGCTCGGCGATTCTTGAACCAAACCTGCAACAGAGAAACGGCGGGGATGCCGTGAGATTGTGAAATAGATCCATCGACGCAATAATCAGCGATTTTTAAGATAGTATCTTTATGATATTATATTATTTCACGGATATTTAAAACAACGTGGTCGTAAAAATGTATCAATTAAACTCTCATGTCATATCGATATTGATGTACCTTTCAACAAGATACAAAAGTCTTGGATGAAAGCCATAGCCCCAGGGATCGCCAGGGAGGAAAGATGTCCCAGTGTCCCGCTACGAGAGACGAGACCGACCGAATGGGGAGTTAATCGGTGCAATGGGAAAGTAATCGCGGGCGAGCGGGCGTAACATTTCATTAAATCGCAACAATAACAAGGATCTGAAGGGAGGAGCCGTACGGGGAAAGCGCGTGTACGAGCGCGACGTCCCGACACGCGTGTATTGGAGCATCCCCTGGGATCCTCGGTGGCCACGGCGTAACGGCACGCATGCGCGAATCAGAGCTCGTCGTAGGGTTGTTTTCACCCCTGAGATCGAATAGTTGGTTTTGCTTCCATGTATGCGAGTAGTGCGCGTACATCTCGTGCGTGAATACGTGCACATACGTAGGCTTTTCCTTCGTGGCTACACGTTGACGCTACAAATACGGGGCGCGCACATACGCACGACCATCCAAAAGATGCGCACACCTATGTGGGTTTTTCTTTGCGGAAAAGGGACGGCGAGGGAGGGGAGACGAGGGGGACAAAAGCAACCCTTCGTAGGCCGCAAGCTCGCGAATGCGTTGTGATCGCCCCTCCTTCCCGCCTCCTCCTTCATCCCCCGTAATACTCCCCCTCACGCATCCCCCTATAATCCCGCCGGGGCACAATGTGGCCAGGGGTGCGATCCTATGAATCTATGCCCGCGCCTTTAAAAGCGGGACCCGTCCTCATTGTTGTTATTATCGGCGGCATTGTAACAGTTGTTACGGAGAGCGCGAATCGCCGAAGCGTACGAAGGATTTCGAGCTGCATGCACATTCGCCAGTCGAGACAGCAGCCACGTGCAATCCCTTCGTCTTTTGTTTCGAAACGTGTCGAAAGAATAGGCGAAAACTTTAATCGTTCATCGAGCCGCCTCAGATACTGTTTATGTAGAAAAATATTCTGGCAACATAGGATTATTGAGATATTAATATCAAAATCCTATTATATACCGAAATATATAACAAATACACAAGTCTTTTGCGAATATTCGCATATATATTTATATTTGTTGAATATACACATATATAAAGAATTGCTGAAAAATTTCAGAAAATATTCACAAAGTCTAAATTATTTTTCACGCGTCGCGCTTAATCTAAAGCAATTAGACAGAGTGGAAATTCATATCTTTCCAATGCCAAGTCGAAAAGTATGCGAGCTAATTCTGAGACTATAATCACTCATCCCCACAAGTCGTTCTCCCGTTTGTTTGGCTTCTGCTTCGCCGTGGTGCCGCGATAGGCAGATCCTCATTTCGCAAAAGTCATCCTCCGCGCCGCGCAATAGGGCGTTAAAATCTGTTGGGCGCGATGTGCGCGGATATTGCGTATCAGCGCGGGCGAAATGAGCCCCCGAAAGGGCGAGAAAGACGGACCTACGTTGAGGTTGGCGCAGCAGACAGAGAACGATCCCATTATAGCGGCATGTTTGCACAACGACACCCCCTTCAGAAGCGGCAAGAAGAAAGAGAGAGAAAGAGAGAGAGAGAGAGAGAGAGAGTTACCCCCAAAAATCAACCAAACAGGCCGCGGTGGCATCCGGGGACCCCCGGGGGCAACCACCGACGGTTTCACGCCCATACACACGAGAGACCGTCGGCGAGGCCGAGGTGCAAATTGCGCCACCATCTGGTTTACATCCAGCGAACGGAAAACCACCCCAGTGGCCAGGGGGAGGCGGCGCAGCTGCGTTGACACTCTGTTATGACAAATATATTTTCTTATTTGTACTATTAATACACGACCCCACTGACGATACCCGTCCGGGAACGTGTCATCGTCCAGCACGCAGGATTGATGGAGAAAACAGCACGCGAGAACCGCGGGCGTTGTTTGCTAATGCGAACGTGATGAACGTTCTGTTCACCATTAATGTTTACTCATTTCGCAACCTGTGAAAGCATCAGTGAACTTAAATATCTAAATTAAAAATTCAGAGAAAGGGAAAATATTAATACGATAAACTATTTAACCCTTTGCGGCACACATTTTTCTATTGATTGAATTTTTATGAAAATTGGTATACAGGAGTTTTTTAGGTCGCTGATTACGAATCCGCCATCAGATTTCGACGATTCTTTTTCAAAATGGCGGATCCAATACAGCGGTTCACGATTTTGATT
>VBVR01005927.1:0-11113 GCA_011638315.1 Tetramorium parvispinum
CACCATTCTCTCCTTTTCATAACGTCATCTATCCGGACGTCCTAAACGAGAAATTTTTACATGACATCACAATATGAATATAATACAGACACTATTTTACATACACTATTTACAAAATATGGATAGCAAGTAAGGATAGAAATTATTAACTGTAGAAATTGATGGAGTCGAAGGAGAAGCTTCTTTTTTGAACGCTGTATATTATCATTTTTTAAAAGTACATTTTTTTCTTTAAATTGAATGAATTTCATTTGCACAAGCAATATTTTTTTACATAAATATTTTAATTACTTCGAAATTCTCTTTGTATTCACTGCTCGTCTCGATCAGTCTTAAGGTTTTACTATCTCTTCGTCCCTCGCGACTCATCCGAGGGAAACCATCCTCCGACCTCGAGTCATTATCTCGGCAAGCTTGCAGTCGACAGCCTTGCTGTGGCTTAACACCGTTTTAATCATGGTTTCCTACGGAGCTGCTCGAGAAGAGAGGAGACTTGACGCGTTTCTGAGATGCAACGGAAGAAGAGAGATGTTAAGGAGTGAGAAAGAGCTAGCGAGGGGGGGAGGGGTAGTAAAAGTAAGGATGCAAAGACGAAGTGCTGATTTGTCGCGCGCGCTATGCATCCTTTATAACGGCGGCTTAATAACCGGGCTAACGAATGTGCAACGACTTGCAGAAACCAATAGATGTGTTCTCGGCTGATGAACGAGCCGCGTAGCCGAGGAGCAGATGCGATACCGTTCTTCCGATTGTTCATTCCGTTCTGTCTTTATCGAACGTGAGGTTTAATTAATCTGCAATCGCGCGGTGTACCCGTATCCCATTCTCTCCACGAGAATCCGAATGGAAAACAAACAATATTAAATGTCTTTTTATTGGTAATAATGAAATGTAGCTCGTCTCGAGCAAAAATGAAAAATAAGAGCTAGTCGATTGCTCACAAGAGATATGTCTTTTGTTATCGATAATGAATCCGAGCGGATTGCCCTGCGCAGAATTTATATGCGGTATTTATATGGTTGTGCATCGCGCGGAGACACAATGCGAAACACCGGTCTTCCGGAAAAGTGTCTTCTTCCTCGACGATGTCTCGTTCTAAGGACGCGCTGCCGCCGATGGTAGGAGGCAAGACGCAAATGGGGTTGGGCATTGCTTAACTTATCCGTGAAGGTAAGGTTGGGCCGACAACGGCTTTGTACCCGGTAAGTAGCAGCCAGGAAGGTCGTACGTCAGAGATGTAAAGCTAGCTCGTCTTCCTGCTGCGTTCTAGTTTATCGTCCACACGGAGGACACCCTCTCTCGGTTTCCTTTGCTCTGCTAGTTGCGTCTCCTCGTCGCGTCTCTTCTTCACTCAACATTGCACATGTCGTATGTCAATGGCCAGTTTCATATGTCACTGTAGTAATATTATACATATCTTTGTTTATATAGGTCACGTTACTTGTGCACTCGAGATAAAATTAAATCTTAATTAATTGTGTAAAATGTATGTAAATATCATATACCGAAGTGCATTTATCGGATAATAATTTCTTCATTTTTCAGTCAATCTTTCCAGTAAAAATTGATAACAAATATAATTATGGAGATATTCAATATGGAAAATTGCAGGACTCTGCAGAAGCAAGCTTCGTGTAATATAAAATATCAAAACTGTTTCTTCATTAATTTTTAATGGATTTAGTTTAGCGAAGATTTAACTCGGAACAATTTAATTTAATTGTGGAGTAACAAATGATACTTTTTACCAAGTTTTTATCTTTTTATCAAGAAAAAGTGATTAAAAATTCTTCGAACAATTTATTGAAAAATATCTTTCGACAAAACATTTTGTATTGACAAATTCGAATTATTATACTTAAAGCAGTTTATTTCAAAGTGACAGAATTTACGATTGAAATATCCTTTAATTGCGATATCACGTAACATATCAAGATTTGGATCCTGGATTAGTTCGGAAAATATTTTTAAACCAAACTTTTTTAGTATTGTTTTTATCCTCGATTGTTTAAGCAGAAAGTTGCTTCGATTGTTATGATAGATATTTATCAATTTTAGGCAAACGCGACGACAGTGTTTTCTTTTATTATCGCGGGCATACACCAGCTCGTCGGAACTTAACAAACTTCGATAACAAACTTGCGTACAACAATCGTAAGGTGTAATTCCGACGAGACTCCGCGAAGCGAGAGGTTAAGCATACAAATTGCCTTGCAGCGCAAACAAACTTACATTAACAAAGTTTACCTCGGCGAACTGGAGTGACGCGAGTCATATGGGAAGAAAGTGGCTTGGAAGATCGAGTCGAAGTTTTATTTGCTATATAGTAACTTCGCTACGCGTCATCCGTCGTCCAAACTTTTCAAGTGCGTATATTCGTTGCGTGACCCTATATGATAGAAGTTTGCGCCACGCAGGACAAAATAACTTACTTAGGAACTATCTCACATCTTAACGTATATATTTCTCTAACATAGTCTAAACCATTAACTTTAGATAAGAAAGATTGTAGGAGTATTTGTAAAAATAAACGATATCGTCGTAAAATGACAATTAAAGATTTGAGGAAAAGATAGCTAAGTCAGGAGCTAGCTCTGGGAAAATGTCTGATCAATGTCTCAGCGATAATGAAAATATATTGAAATGTAACTTTAGAATTTCTAAAAGATTG
Organism: Tetramorium parvispinum; assembly: GCA_011638315.1. Classification (NCBI taxonomy): domain Eukaryota; kingdom Metazoa; phylum Arthropoda; class Insecta; order Hymenoptera; family Formicidae; genus Tetramorium; species Tetramorium parvispinum. The sequence goes on from VBVR01005927.1 coordinate 2,672, forward strand.
TTTCTAACTTGTTTAGTACTTGAAACTTTTAATCTTTCGACAGTTTTTTTAATTTTACAGCGCTTAAGCGCTTTATCAGATGCAACATAATCGAGTGCAACATATTTGACAGGTTTATAAACTTTACATTGTCGTGATGTAAATAAAACTATGGAAAAGTTATTTATTAATATACAAGTCGTTAACGTAATAACCACTAAATCGTAGAACGTTGGAAATTAAGAAGTTTTTCGAAAGATAACGAAGCGTGAAATTTTCGCTCAGGAAACATCGATTTTAGATTCCAGGCAAGAAGTTAGTAGAGTAAAGATTTGTACATCTAGTTTTATCAGCATCTTGTGAATTCCGTTTACGATGACCGAATTCTCGAAATAGCTTCGTCCTAAGGGAGGACTCGCACCGTTCGATAGTCCTGGCGCGTCTTCAAGCTTCGGCGCTGCAAGTTCCAAATCGTGGTGGGCGCGAACCAAGAGAACCTGCCGCGTCTGATCGAGGTTTCAGAATGCCATGGCCAGTGTTATGGGCCGGTTATTACCCAAGATGTTTCAGGCGTCGCGAGCTGATGCGAGATCGCTCGGAACGTGACGGCTGCGATGTCAAAAATGTCGATCTTGGACGTAAGATTTGATGCCTAACGTGCCAAACGTGTGAACTATCCGAATAAACGTGTGAAATTTCTGATTCTAACATATAGGATATCTTTAAATAGTCTTTCAAGTAATTACTGTTAATAATAATAACGAAAAAAATATTTAACAGTCGTAACAGCCTAATATTAATATTGCCTCAATATGAAATATGATGTTATTTTTTCATGTTGACAATACATTTCTAATCACAATTAATATTATTACAAACTATTTAAATACTATCAATGATATGCTTCTTTCTAAAATAATGACAATTAAAATATATTTCTGTAGTTTGTTTTTATAAAGACCAATATCAAAATTTGCATAAAATTTATATTATTTATACAAAGAAAAGTTAAAAGGAGAAGGAGAATTAAAATATTCATCTCAACTTGTGCAAATGTTGATATCAACCCTTTGACCTAAATTGTGGTTTGAAGTAAAATCTTGTTCGCAAGGAAACGTAATTCTGTCTCTTTGGAGTCTGTGAGCAAAACATGTTACCTAGAATTTGCGATGCACCTTGCAAATAAAATTATGTAATGTAGGTTGTGTAGGTCATAGCATTAAATTATGCATAATATGAAACAGGACAAGTTTCGGGTATGTTTATAATATTTTCTGACAGGCTCAGCGAAAGTGTGCCTCATGTTCGGTATTATTCCGTATTGTCAATGGGGATTACACAATACTGAATTATCGATGCGAATATCAAAATCGAGCACCGATATAATATATAATAACGTTCATATATGTATATTACAAACAATACGCGCGTGACGAATACCTTCACTGCTATTCAGTCACCGCATTTTAACATTAAACAGCCGCAATTATAATTTAAATGTTAATTATGTTATCGAGGTGAACCGATATTAAGTCCCTCAGTGACATTTAATTATTACTCTTTAATTATTTATCAGATCAATTTGTAACGAATTCCAGCGGGACGGATGATGAACGCGTATCTAAATTTATTTCCTTTCTCGCGCCGTCTTTTCGTGCATCTTCTTGTATTCTGTGGAATTTTCAAAAACTTCTCGATATATGGTTCGCAATTATTTCTCGGCTCGTAACGCCGGCAATAAGTCCTTCCAGGGCCCGTCTGCGCCGCGCCGGGCGACGGTTCTTCGGACACGGTATGCCGGTGGCCCCCGTCTGCATGCGGACCCGAATTTCGTCGTTTTTGCATCGTCGAAGTCTGGCCAAGCGACTTTCTTTGCCGCGTGCCACGGATTTTCGGTAGGAGTCTTCACCGACAGTCAAGCGAGGTGGTCGCTCGTGCACACTAAATCCTGATTAGTTTAGCCAAGTGATTTAGCCGATCTACCGCCACGATGGGAGACCGTAAAGCCCGCCTGCAACCTTTAGTTCGCCATATACGAACGCGTACATTTACACGCTGTGTGATTATACCTTACAAGGAAACGTTCGCTCTTTCACCGTATTATCTCATTTTGATCATAATGAAATACATTATACGATAACTTATAATAAATGGCACATGTTTTTTATGCATGTTCTTTCAAATTTTATGGATTCAGATAATTTCTTATAATTTTAAACTTATTTTTTATGTATTTTTTTATGTATGTTCTGTAGCACATCAGAGGTATAATCAAGGAGAATTAAATGTTATCATTAATTTGCAGAAGCTATTTTGCATTGGTTAACTACTTTTAATGTAGTAGTACCGAAAAAATTTAAGAGATATTTCAAGCTACATCATAGCTTGTTCATAAAAATTTATAAAGCAAGTTTATAAGGCAAGTTTATAAAAATTAGGAAGGACAAAGGCAAACGTTTTCTTGCTGGTTAATGATTCAGATAAGCTTTTCGGGTTGTCAGCAACTTTTGTCTACTCGTCGGCAACAAATGCTCGATGCAGCGATTTTATTAACCGCAATTAAGCCTATCTCGGTTGTTTAATCTGGTTTTCGCGAGACCAAGGGGGAAATCGGCCGGCAAAAATGAATACGTCTGACGGATTTATTTATCTTCCGACGTGTTGTACTATTTACACGTCTGGATTTCGCATGATAGCGCATGATATATATTTTATGACATTTGTATGCCGTATAACCAGTCGGCACGTATTTATATAAATTTAAATTGGAAAATTTATTCGTTGCTTCAATCGCGACAAATGATGGTAATGATGCTCAACTGCGAATTTAACTTATCTCATTACCAGTAATATCATCGATCGACTTTATTGTTACTTGACAAATAGCGTGCGTACAGGGCGCTCAAATATTCATTTCGCAGAATTTAACGATGTATTCAATCATTTGTAGCGTTGTTCAAGCAATTTGTTTTTCCAACGCAAACATAAAATGTAATTGCCAGTTTTCTTTTTCTTTTTCTTTCTTTATATTATACATATATTCAACATTCTTTACATTATATATTAAACATACTTATTTTTTAAATTGTTTAAATACCTAAAAATTACATTTATTAGAAAACTAGAACCTGCTTTTTATCAAGCAATTTTAGTTTAAAATTATAAAATGTTTTTTACGTGTTAAAATTTTTAATCTACTTGAATGCGGTTTGAGTTTATTTTGTTTCTTGTTAAAAATTTCAATTTTGGTTAGAGTTATATTAATAAGAACTTTATATGAAGTTTAGCGTGCAACGTGACTGTTGCCGGATAAAAATTAAAAACTAAGTTCCTACAATGTATATGTGTATGACAATTAAATTTTATAGAGAAGATTGCTAATTTGTCTCTAATTAAAAATTAAAGTCCAACACGAAAATGATCTAATCTGATTTTCTCTTTTTCGAGAAATTGAAAATTAAGCTGAAACGAATTTTTTTTTAAGATTAAAGAACTTATATTCTTTAATATTTTTAATTTAAAAATATATAATTAGAACATCGCGTTAAATTATATACATCGGGTGTAAAAGGATAAGAAAAAGCTGCATAACGATTAATAACAACGCGGTTATCGTTATCGTTATCGTTATTATTCTTATCATTCTAATCACTATCCTCATCTTCATCGTCATAATCGTCATCGTCATTGCCGTTACCGTCGTCGTCGTGTTGTCGTCGCCGTCGCCACCGTCGACCTCCGTGTTGCCATAGTCATCAGCGGTGATAATAATTACGATCCGGCAATAACGGGGAGCAGAATGGCCGGTCACGAAACTCGCTGCATCATCCGCCATTCCCGTTGAAAAAAATTAACGACTTGCTCAAAAGTCCCGCCACCCCCGCTCCTTTCGTGCCACCGCCGTCGTACCGTCGTCCAATTTGCATTTTCGTCCCGAACAACATTCTCGTTCTGAACGTATTTCCGCGTACGTGATGTCGTATGCATAATGCCTCTATGCGGTGTTTTCATCGCTCATAGAAGGGCTTCTATGGACTCGCGCTTCTCGCCCCGTTATTTCATCCGTTGCTGCGCGTTAGAGTGGAAGATGCTGCTGGCGCGCCCGCGCGACGGTAGAGAAGGAGAAAAGGGTGGTTACGACCGAACGCGTCGCCATACGTGTGTTAAATTATCGAGCACTCCTCTGGGTTTAATTACTTTTGTCTCGCCACCGCGGTGAGACATCGTCCACCACGACGACATCTTTGGCGAACCGGTTGATTCCGATGGGAATCTACGTGGCTATTAATTCAGCTGAATGGCGCTCATACATACCTCCCCAAGGAATGAGATGGCGCGATCGTTTTCATGAAAGTATATTTAAAAGATTAGCTACTTATTCCATTGTATTGTAAAGTTTAAGAAATACACACAGAAAATCATTGGTATACGGGTTGCGATCAGGTAAATTATAAAAATATCGATATCGCGCGATTATGGAGTTAACACTCGTGAATGTTAGCAATATCTTCTATGAGGATCATAAAGTTCAACGCGACAACAAGCGCCAACGTAGAAACCGCTTCAACAGAAGTTACGATTGCTACGAAACGTTAATTTTCGTCACGGTGGGGGCGGCCGAAAATTTACGCGGCCGTTCGCGTAACATGCGCGTGGATATCAAAATGACAAATTGCGCGTATCACGACGGCGGGCCGAATATTTTCGCGGAAGCAACGGATAAACTAAACGAAAGGAAGGGGACAGATAAATTCGCGCGGTTTTTCCATCTACAATAAAAATAACCACGAGATAGAATGATGACAAAGAAATACGTCGGGAAATGTCATAAATCTGCGCGGCGTGATACGGCAAATCATGATCGAATTAATTCGGTCGCTTTAAATCTCCGGACGTAGTAAACCGAGTTACGGCTCATTTCGACGCGGTCGTATGAAATCGGCGGCGGGCGTCGCGACGCGAATGAGACGCTGCATTTTCCCTTCTGCGTGATTCATCGGGAAAAGAGTGAAAATCGTGTGATTGAAGCTTTCAGTAAGAACAACTTTCTAAATTAAATTACAAAGCGGCAACTGAGGAACAAAAGAGTCGTTCTGCCGTCGCGAGAAGCGGAAGAATCACTTGTCTTTTCGGCGGCGCGCGAGCACGTGCTCGGCAAAGTTTGAACACTCATCCTTTATTCGTGATAAGGCGCGTCGGTTGCGTCGGCCGGGCCGTCTCTCGCACTTGGCTTCGTTCACGAGATGCTCCGAGCCGCCCTCGAGCCACCGCGATGCCGCATCACAAAGTAAACTCTCGTTATATTATCAGACACGAAGCTGGAAGAACTTTGTACTTCGCCAAGGTGCGCCTAGTACGTCTGTTCGATTACACGGTTTTCTCGGCAGGAAATATCGGCGCTGCATTTGAGGAAGAGAATAATGAAAAATACGACGCGCGAGTTATCGCGTGTCAATCGAGGACTAACTTTTCGTAACTGCCAAAGTTTCTCTTGTACTGTTCCGTAAATTACTCGTGCGAGAGAACATTTCGCACTCGATCTCGTTAAAGATGTTCGCGTTAGAGTCAATTCGCATATGAATACGATGTCCTTACTTTGAATTAATCTCAAGTAATTTTTTATTTGAATATAAAGATTATGTAATAACGTAGATGTAGGAAAATATTTTGGTATCTGATATATATAAAATATCGAGAAATATTAAATTGATCTCAACACGTATTTTACTAATATTTAAAACATTTAACTTATCGTAATAATATCGTAAATTATATTAATATTAATTTTGTTTTATTAAAATATTTAGTCTTTTCATTAAAGTTTTTATTAAAGTATTTTATTTGGTTACATTAAAATAATTAATGCTGGTAAAATCACAAAACTCTTTACATAATAATAACCTCTCGTCAAATTTTCATTAGCAAAGATTATTTCATAATCACACACATGAATTTACAGATGCAAGATGACTTAATAGAATATCTTATATCATTATATCTACGCTAGGACGTGATAGTTTCAATTTTGACAACATATAACAACATTACGTTCATGTTACTCTGAGCGTGAATTTCGCAAAGATGCGCGCGGTGAATTAACATTAAGACCTAATTTAATTAAACTGTACCGCAAACTCGGCGTGAGAGTAGCTGTTCGCTAAATAAGAGAGGAGCTTCGTCCTCGATAGCGGTTCGTGATCCCATTACGTTCCCGTATAGTTCTCTCAGGAGCGAAATTTTTGTAAGGAATCGATACGACTGCATATGAATGCGCAAGCAGTAACCTAATTTGTTTCAGTCGTGTGCTTCAGTGTATTGCTAAATAAACATGGATTGCTGATACGATTATGATATAATTTTTACGTGCATTTTTTACATCAATCCTTTCATCTATTCATATAATTTACTGAATTTGGTTTCGAGATTAACGTAAAAATAATACACTTAAAGTAGAAAATAGATCTTTATACTTCTATAAGACAGAAATAGCAGAGGAAATATCCGATACCCAGTTTTCAAATCATTGCAAATTTATCCGAATAATTAAATTCCTTCCTAAAGAAATCAAGTTTAATTCGCGTCTCGTATTTTACGAACATCCATACATTCTTTATGATTTCAAGTCATCCTTAATTATTGCCGACGTTATATGTGGTGCGTTGGTTTTTATAACGATTGTTCCATTAAGTAATAATTTCTCTGTCCGTTTGATTCGCGGACCAACAACGAACCTTCTCCGGAAGGATTCAGGCGTGGTAGCGGGCGACAAAAAGGAGGAGACACATTGGCAAAGCTGATTCATCGCTTTTACGCGGCGGCGAACGGAGGGGAAGATAACTCGTTTGTCCCTGGGTTCCGTATCCGATGGGTTTGGCTTCTTATCGGACAATTCGAATGAACTTTCTCTTCGGATCAGAGAGAGGGGCGGAAGTTTGTTTCGCTATTTGCCGCCGTAGCGGCGTCTCAGCGGGGGGACGGAACGGCTGCGGGAGGAAATTATTTGGAGGAAGTTCCTTGATATCGAAATTTGTGGGGCCGAAGGAATGCCGCGAGACTTTCTCTTGGCTTTTTACGCGAGCGCCTGCCGTCGTCGTTTCTTCGTCGTCGTCGTCGTCGTCGTCGTCGTCGGCAGACGATGGTGCGGTAAAGGGGTTTTCGTTAGGAAACTTCGGCCCTCCTACGAATCTTTGTAACGTAGTTTGGCTCCCGGCAAAATGGCCAGATAACGAGTGGACTCTTTCGGAAATCTGGCGCGACAGCGATTTCCGTGCACAGTAATCATCGATTTCTTCATTCTCTCATTCTTTCTCTCTCTCTCTCTCTCTCTTATGAGAGCGCAAGATTTTATCTGCACCGAACTGATAAAGATGCACCGGTCGGGATAGCGCATATAAATTCAAATGTGTCCCAGTGCACGCTCTTAATTGTAGGAAATTGTTGGAATAGAGATATAGTATAAGAGATTCACACAGATTGAACAGTTAAGAAGAATGTTATTGGTATGCAAATAGTTGTACGATTTTTTCATGTAAGTGAAATAAAGCCGTAAGATGAAAAAACTATATTTCTATTCGAATGTTCTTCTATTAAAGCAGAGAAAGCTGTCGTTTCTGTTACAGAAAAACTTGCGGACAGAGGATCTAGCGAATATTTTATAATCAGAAATCTAATTTTTAACTATTAATAGATCTACGCTTTCACTACTTTGGTTTTTCATTACTTTGTGCCGTTTGGCAAAAAGAAAGATGGCAAAATAATTTATTAATTTCAGCTGTCCTCCATACGAATCCCTGAGACAGGAAACGTGGTTAGGTACCCGCTGTTAATTTCATATTTCTGAGATGCATTAACGTTTGATGAAAGATTCAGTCGTTTTAATGAGATGCGAGCGCGCGCAAAATTCGTGTACTGGTCGATGAATATTTGATAGACCATTTCAGAAACTCTCTCTCTCTCTCGTTCACTCACTATCTCCCACTATTTCTCTCTCTGTCTCTATCTGTCGCACAACGTAAGTACTGAAACGTTCTCCTATCCGAGACTTCTGAAATAGTTGATTGAAATTATGAATTAATACTTTGACATTGTAACTTTATTACTACTCGTTATTAGAACTATATAACACTCTTTACTCTCTAAAAGTGAATCAGTAGGACTTATTGTTAAGGCTCCTGGGTACCCAGCACAGCCATCTTGAATCGTGACGTCAGAAGCGAGAAATTTGACGGCTAGGTTACGGTGACAATTGTTGCGAATTACGGTAAAATAAAGAAATATTTCAATAAAAACATACTACAGATCGTTTTAACACACTTGTAAAATGTGCAGGAAACTATCCCTTTCGCTCGATAGTTAATAAACAGCCGTAAAATGAACATGAAACAATGCGTAACACATGTACACAACACACGCGTGTATATTGTTTCATGTTCATTTTACGGCTGTTTACTAACTATCGAGCGA
>VBVR01005928.1:0-11110 GCA_011638315.1 Tetramorium parvispinum
CCTCCACCCTGATCCCGGCCTGGCGCCATGTCCACCAGACCAGGTACCTGAAAGTGCCGAGGTTTATGTTAAAAAAATTCCGAAAATACGACGGGTTGCCGATAGCAGGCTAATAACGGCATACAAAATTAATTAAAATTTTAAAAAGTGACAAATATCATTTACTCTACGTACTACTTAAAAGTGACGTCTAAATTACACTTAAAGCGTTTTGTTATTCGTTTTAATCTTAACGCTAATAGTACTATTGTAAGATGCGTTTTTAGCGATCCATATTTACGCCGTAATATTTCCGAGATTTCGAAGTATCTTTTGAGTTCGTGTCATATCCTAAACTCGACCGAGGCCGTCGAAAATAAATTGCTCTTTAAGCAACTTCCGAGTAACAAGCGATGAAGAGATCGCCGGGAAGGAGAAATTGCACAACTGCAGAGATGTAGACGATTGCATGATTCTAAAGCCGTCGCGGACTGCAGAATTTAGACGAACGATCACGACGTTTCGTATCGAGAATAACAGAGACAAAGGTGATAATCGGCAGTTGTCATCTTACCTCCCCTCCGAAGCTAGTCCAGTCACCGAGACCACCACTCCTCAATCCGACCAACCTCGACCTTCTCCCGTAATATTGACTCGCGTATCCAGAGTCCCTTTGTGCCGCCTCTTGCGCTGCTGCCAACCTGGAAACGACAGAGGGATGAAAGGGGTCAGTGGCTAGTTGCATATCGGAGCAGTCTCCCAATCCGGGGTTACTCGCGTGACATACGTCAAATAACGACACCGTGTACTATGATTTCTACAAGCGAAACAATCGCCTGCAGAGCAGTTCTACTTCGAATGAAAATAGATAATCTGACGATGCGACGCTTTAGTCTGAAGGGGAGGGAGGGACGAAAACGCGATCTGCGATTTATTAATGTGCCATAATTTATAAATGAATTGAGAAATTCAAAACAAGTCAGATTTCTCGACATAATCTTCGCTAATTATCCGCTTGAAAATATTTAATAAGCTGACGAGCTCGTTAAAATGTGATAAGTGCCAACTTAATATAAAAGTCAGCAGGATAAATAAGACCGTCAGTAAATGGTTTGTGACATAGTATTATACTTTACTGAATTAATCAATACTCTGCTTGAAAATCTTGTTAAAAAAGATGAAGATTATGAATTATATCATTTATTCAAAAACAGTATGAATTACATATTGAAAAATCTTCTTGTCTGTTTACAACTAAATATCATCTAATTGTCAGCCTGTATTAAACAAATTTCGAAATTAGACAGTCATATTTAGTTCGCTGATGTGTAACGCGTAAAAGCACTATAAATTTGCATATATTATACATATGTATTATTGTACTATAAATATGTACGTATATAAACATCATTAATTAAAATATCATTTTCTTAATGAAACTTTGATGTATTTTAGCAAGATTCTCGAAATTATCTCTTGAAGATGCCCACAGCGTATTCATGAATCACGAAAAATGCACAAAGTGTGTAGAGAATTTCGAGAGAATTATTCAGGCGGGTGCCAGATCGCGGGCGATGGCTCAGTGAGATTGCATGAAACAGTTAATGGCGGACGAAGGTGCATAATGCGGCGGCTCTGGCTTCAATTAAGTGCATTAGCTGAGACTTTTGCGACAGGCGCCCCGTATGCATCCCGGTGGTCCCTCTCCGCGCGCGCGACAGAGGGAAAGAGAGACAGAGACAGAGAGGATGGATGAGCGAGTGAGTGAGTGAGTGAGTGGCAATCAAGGCACACGATAATGCAATAATTCATAGCAAGAATCTCCCGTCGTTGCATCCTCGCTTCCGTATAACGCCTCAATTGCATTGATGCACGCAATAGCGTCGATGACGAAATTGCCGCGATTGTAAAATCGCATTCAATCCACGAAGAGAGAGTAAGAAGACCTATTATCTATCTGTAATAAACATTCCTCATGGAAGCGATATGTATGTAATTTTGATGCGAGCACTTTACTTTAAGAGACAGCGCTTATTAATATTTAAACTTCGTTAATATTTTATGTATCGTCAATTTTATATTTCGCGTTTTATATATTTTCTACATTTTAAATGAGATACTTTCAATTATAATTAGCTTTAATTGATCCAATTTTTTAAAATTTTATTAAGAGAAATCGATTTTCCTGAGCTTGATAATTGACCCTAATTTGGCTAAAATAGATAGATGAATATTTGATTTTTATTTATAATGATATTCAGAAATATACTTCAGATTTTCAAAAGTTTTCAAATATCCGCTCTAATATTTCACATAGAATTTAAAGAAGTAGAAAAGATTAAAAATATAATTATCAATAAAATTTCAATAACTTCAAAAAAATGTAAAACTAACTTAAGTCTAATATAAGGTAATAATTTTTCATCTACTGTAAGATAATTTTTTAATACTATATTAGTGATGTGATTCAATAAACGTCACAGATTCACTCGTGTTCTAAAAAAAGCTTGATGCTGAATTTGCACAACGTGGGGAGGAATCTACTCTCGATCAATCGTAGCTGAATTTGGAGTATTCTCCAAAAACCTATAAAGAATGCTTGTGATCGTTTCGGAAATGCCGATATCTGTTCCATTCTTTCTCTACAAATACAGTCGTAAAATATCGAGCTAAAAATAAATTTTCTCGCAGAAGATTTATTTGATATCATATATATCAAACAAATTTGAACAAAAATCTAACATTTCAATTTTATACTAATATTTCAATATTATACTAATTCACGTAATAAATAATAAAATGTTCTTTCGTTCCATATAATTTTCGTATTAATTCTAAATAAGTATCAAAATTTTAAACTGCGTGAATTATTTAAATGAAGATTCTGATTAGAGAACTATTTACTCCAACTTAATAAAAGCGCCTGCGAGAGAGCTTTTTTCAATGCCTCTCAAAAATAGCCTGTGCATAAAATACAGATAAAGTTTCACGATTTGTCGTGTAACCGACACTCCATTTAACCTAGCTGAACGGAAAACGATTCGAAGGAAAAAATTTCACGCGCCAAGATTGTCCGATTTCGTATATCCGGGGAATCGAATTGTACACGGGGAATACCGCCTGCCAATTTTATCAGCTACTACCACCGCGTCTTTTTTTCCAGCTTTACGATCTTTCTCCTTTTCTTAGGCCATCCTCGAGCGTCAAAACGGCGCCAGTGAAATAAAACTGGCAAAAAATAATTATGATACCAGCCACAGAATAAAAATAAGAGAAAAAGCTATCTTATTTTAGAGATAGTTTTGGATAAAACATCTAAGAGGTAGGGGGGAGAAAGAGAGGGAGAGAGAGAGAAGTTAGATGTATCGTCATATCGGGTTTTTATGATTTATCACTTGTTGCTTAATATCTGACTAATTTTGCATCCCCAGTTAAGCATATTGATTGAATGCATTTAAATTATTGGAAAAGCACTATCTCCAAATAAGACATTAGTACAAATAAGATTTTAGTACAAATTGTATAAATTACTTTAGAATAACTTATTTTGTTCCCTGAAAAATTATTAATTTGTTAGACATAATTTAAAAGTTAGAGGTATCCTTTTTTCTCTTTCCAGAACTAAATTGGATACCAGGAAGTTTGCATAAAATATCGAAAAAATGAACATAACACGCAATTGTTGCTCGTCTGTGCTTGCCCGTGCTTCGGCCTAACATCGCTGAATTATTGAGAATAGGACAGGAATAATTGATCCAGTTTGTTCTGTAACGGCGGGATCAATACTACTCTCGAAAATGAACCGCCGACTCGTCTGTGTGTCCGTTTTACAAGGACGCACGCCGTGAAGTAGAGCAATATACGTAATGGAAGAATTCAATTGAGATCATACAGATTGTTATATCAGCAACAGGTATAATTCTTCGGCGATTAGTCGAGCTTAAGTTGATCATTAATAAAATGGCGAAATACAATCTCTCCTATCTCGTTTATACAAAAAAGTTAGACCGACTTTATTACCTCCTACGATTATCTTGCAATCTCTAATCTTATAGAATTTATATAATGAATACAGTCGTTTTATTTCTTTTTCTCAATAGATTCTATTACGTGAATCCTTAACATCAAAGTAGAATTTAAGTCGTCTCTCTTTCATGCATTTTCATATATTAATTTACTAATTAAAATATATTTCTTACAGATGCATGATATAATTGATATTCAACTCTGCTACGTTACCGGAATTTGATATTACCACGGCATCGCGATTATTAGATTCCAATATTCTCGGATGATACTTGTTCGCGACTGTAAAACAGACGCAGGTATGGTCCTGCGCTTGCAAGATTACTATATGCGGATGAGGAACTCTCACGAAGATAGATCGCGATTTATGCAACAACATTGTTGCGACGCGTCGCTGCCGGAGTGCAGTTTTTTGCTGGTTAGCAAATAACGGTGAGACGCGAGTCGTGCCAAATGTTCATGTTACCGGACGTCCCTGTTTTTCGTCGATAGTAATTAATACGTGCCCAGCGGAAGCTCGACCGAATTTTTTCCTCCGTTCATCTGTCCATTACTTCATAAATATTCAGTCGTGAATATTTCGGGACTGAAAAGAAGTCGCAACGTGTAGAAGATATATAGATGTAAGAGCCACTCAAAAAAACGTTACAGAGTTTATCTTTGCAAAGTTTTGCGATTCTTATGGAATTAAATTTAGCATTTTAATTAATAATAGTAATAAAGAATAACAATGTATTCGTTTTAGGAATTTTCGGGAAAATGTTTGCATCTCTCTAAATTAAAAAACATGGAATATGTTTCTACAATTTTGAAAAATAAATTGATGAAACAGTGGCGCGATGATGTTTAACATAGAAACAACCACTAAACTTATTTCGAAGACACTATTTCAGAATAGAATGATGGAAGGCTTAACTCCTAGCTATTTTTATCTCGTGACTCATGAGAGAGGAAAAACAGCAAGATTTGTAGCCGCATGGAAAAGAGCTTATTTGGCGAAATGATAAGTTTGGACGTGCCAGTTCTTAAGAGTTAAACATTGTGTATCTGAAAAAGAATATTGCCGTAAGAAATCAGAAAGGCAAACCGAATAAAAACTATTTTAACCGGATAAAGACTGCTTGGTGCAATGGAGTTCGCGGAAAGGAGGAAGATCCTGATTCCTTCTAATTGAAGTAACGAGCACGAGCTACAAACGTAGTCAGTCGAGTATCTTAAGCAACTAGCTTGAAAAGAAAGGGTATTTGTTCCCCTGAAATATACCTGGAGCAAGATAAATTATTCTCAAAGAGTTCCGAGAGAGGATTTATGGAAGAATACTAATTCTATCTTGACCCTCTAGCTCGTCGGGCACTGCGCAGAGTAAGAGCTTATCGATTTGTTATATTATTCGTCGGTAATCCGTTTCGTTATTAATTATGCACATTTCTAAGAGGCGAATATCTTTAGCGAACGTCGGTACAGTAATATGAATTCATATATAAAAAGACAGAAGCAACGTCGCACTGAAATGGTAGATCGAACGAGAAATTTGATTCTTTGCGTTGCGATTTAATTACAACCGTAGAAAAAGTATTTAATCTTTCTTCTCAGGAGTTTTAAATATTAAATATAAGCTTATGTTCGATAAATGAATAAGATAGACGCCTGCGATATCCATTTTCTAATACTCTAATTTTTCAGCGAGACACAATTTTACTGTCGTGCAATTATTTATTAACATATTCTATGTATTTAACTATATTCATTAAATATTAAATATAAACTTATGTTCGATAAATGAATGAGATAGACGCCTGCGATATCCATTTTCTAATACTTTAATTTTTCAGCGAGACACAATCTTACTGTCGTGCAATTATTTATTAACATATTCTATGTATTTAACTGTTCATAATTAAAAAAGGTTATACAAGTACGTAAAATCGTAAATCACTTCGCCGAGAATATCTGATATTACCTGAAAGTATGGCAGAAAATGCCAAACTTTGAATCGAATGTACAATATTTATGTATAGATGGCCAGCTGGCGGGCGCCAACGAAAGAGAGGCGAAGGAACATTAAAAATAATTGACCTTCGATTCCGGATCGACGGGCAGGCAGCAACGCGACGCCGCGATCTCCATCACGTCGCAAGGCCATGCCATTATTTTCCCTTTTCACGAAATGTAAACTTTTTCGAGTGTTTGTGGTCCACGCGCGAGGCTGCCTCTTGCTACGCACAGGCGTGCGTTTTACGAGAGTCTCTTTTATGCATTTGTGTATGTGTGTGTCTGGATGTATGTACATAGGTTCGGCCAAAAAGCGATTTGATCCATGGAATATTACTACATGGAAAATATCAACCCCTTTCTGCTCTCGTTTTAACGTGACATAATCTTCACGGAGGGACTCAATATCTTGAAGCGCACGTGCTTGCCCTTCAAGTTATTCCGCATATAGGGGAGTAAACATCTCCCCCATAATGAACAATATTAAATTAGATTTAAGATGGATAATTCCATCACAAAATTAGTGCGCAGAATGATCGTGTAAAATAAACATTATCGGAAACATTGTTATTATTATACATATACGTTGTGTCAGAGCGCGATGCGATTCTTCTCTAATTGATTCTAATAAAATGGAGTTTTAACAAAATATTGTGTTTTTTTCCCGTACAATAGAATCAATTTTCGAGGAAGGTCTGCTATTCAAATTCCATCTATTTCATTTAATTCACATTCAACGTTCTCGCGAAGCTATTGCTTCCATATCGGATAAATCGTTATTCAATTATTATCAATTTATTTACGGGCCACATGCAGACTCACTGTTATTTCATTATTAAGAGAAATTGCATCTTCAGGCAAGTTCGCACAGATTTCTAAAACCGTCGTAACTCTCAAATAACCATTCTCATCTCGCGCCGTCTATTCATAACCGCGTGCAAGCCATCTTGAATTATCGGATGCCATCGGTGCAACCGCTAATAGCGGTATTCGATAACGCGCGAAACACTCGGATGACAGATTCAGATTGCTCAATCGATTCTGGCAAAACACCGCGATTACAACCATTGCTGACGAGGGTGATATCGTGTGATCACCGTCGATGATTGCCGCCGAATTCGTCAGAGCGGCGGACACACGTATAACCGTCGATCGGGGAAGATCCGATTTATTCCAGCCGGGTAGTCCACTGCCACAAGCCGTCATTCTTCAATCGAATCAATTACCATACACATGTTTTTAGGAAGAAGGGGGGAAGGAGGGGCGGACGTCGTAATCCTGCGCGATCGTTACTCGAGAACCGGTTCCTGTCGCCGGCTCCCGAACGGTGGGTACAACAGCCAAAAAGCTTAGCTTATACGAATACCCCATGACGACCGTCGCGGCGCCTAGCCGGCGTCGTCGCTGCCCTTCCACCCTCCCAGCCGCCCTCTCCAGCAGCGAGACCCGGGCATCCCCCGACACGCGGGGGAGGGTGGCGTCAGAACGTTGCGGAACGAAGAGCGGCGTCAAGGGAAACGCTGCGGAGGGAAGCGAACGTCCCTAGTGACGTCACGTTAGCGCCATTTCGTTCAGTGACGTCAACGACGACGACGACGACGACGACGAACGACGATAACGACGAAGATGACTACCGTCTACGTAGCTAGCTATCTCTGGCTCTCCTCACCTTGTGCTTGTATGGCGCACGTGTGACCGATGGTATGTATGCGTCGCATCGTGGGCGTTTGCGTTGCGGCTTCAGGAGGGTACATTGCCACCCGCACGTTCGCAAACGTGGACAAATTAACCTTTTACCCTTTCACGACACCTCGCGCCAAGACACCGTCTGCCGTTCCTCCTACATCGATCTCGAGGATCGTATCGCGAATAAGGTCCATTTTATCTTAACTGCACGTGAAGCGCCTGCCGCAGGGAGAGCAGATAGCTCTATCTTTATCAAGAATAAGTCGCAATCACGTCACGTATATTCAGCCAAGCTTTGTAATAATGCAAGAATCACATACGCACGGAGGAAGAAAGAGAAAGAGAGAGAGAGAGATACACTCCTTCGAAGAACCTTTCATTGTAATTCAAGATTAGGGTAATCGTCAGAATAGCTGTAATCATCGTCCATCCAGTTAATTTTCCAAAGAAACGGGCGTTTACGTTTTATTTTACAAGTCTTCTATAATAATTTTTTTTAATAAATATTTTTATAGTAATTTCTCAAAACAATAAAAGATTTGCGTATGTTTTAAATTTCTTTTTTTACAAGTGAACAGAACTGTAGGGATTTCCGTTAAATATTCTATTTTAACTAATTATAAGTCTCGCCTGTAAGTACAAGACCGGCATGGACTGACCAAGAGACGGATTGAAGCCCTAATGGGTGAATTGTGTCGGATTCATTCTCCGGACTTGTAAGATCGTTACGATACAAACTCCTCGCCTGGACATGCGACCTCTCTCGTGCACAAACTTCGCTCTGATCTGATTATGAACAGTGTACCTTGTATCTTGTATATGATCGAAGTAAAGGCTCTTAGAAAGGTGCAAGTAAATGTACTTTATGCTAAAGCAAAAGCATAAAAACTCTTACGTCATATATATAAATTTTCGCAAAATATTTTCTGAATAAAAGTTTAATCATGTAAACTCTACTTTTTGATTTCTCTAACCCCTATTTTTAAGCAGACGTCTCTTCTGATTAAAAGTCGTTGCGCATTATAGTTGATTCGAGAAAAAAAATCTATCGAAAATTAAATGTAAAATAAAATTGCTCACATGTTGTTCACACCGAAGATTATTTCGCGATAAGTCTGTCATCTTCAGAAAAATTGTGCTATCCCATCATTACGCGTTCTAAAGAAAGCTTGCGATTATTAAGCGAGAATCATTAGTCTATAAAACTTGCATATTCACGAATTTATAGCCAACAATGTGTACTCTCTATATTCTCAAGCATGCAAATCGTGCCGACAGAATGCTTTTATGTTCAAATGCGACTCGATCATAACCACAATCGAGTGGTGCACCGAATTTGATTTGACATCCAATGATTAATACAAATCGCGAATATTAAATCGAAGGACGTCTAGAAAGAACAGCAAATAAGAAAGAGAGAAAAAGGAAGAAGGAGAGAAAGAATATCCCCGTATCAAATGTTTCTATTCAAATAGAAAGATTGATATCTAAATCGATAGAAAGAAGTAATTGACTTGATATATTTATAACTGATATTTGTTCCTTGTATTATTTATGTCGGGCAATAAAATGACGAATAGTTAGTGCAAAACAACACTTGATATCAGAGTACGTGATTATGATAACCATTTTATAATTTCTATCTTGCGCAAAGCAAGAAAAATAGAAACTTATATATTTAAGAATTACGACAAGCAATCGGACCTTGTCTTTGTCGAGAAATCATAACAAGACGTCAATTTCAATTAAAAATCTGGTGCGGCCTTCGTGGATTGAGCTCCTTTGTCGACGATGTAAACGCAGAGCGACCGGAGATAGAAGCTGGTGGTAATTGACGGGAATCAGCCGCGAGGCAGGCGACTTCTACGACGTGAAACGAAAGTTCTCCGTTCAACGAATCCCATGAAAGGCCCGCCGAGGATATCCGTCCCTCGAAGTTGTAAGTGGGACAGCTACGAGACGTAGTCGAGAGTACAGCGGGGTGACACTCGCGACGGTTTGCGCGAGAGCAGAGCGATAAATTATCCATCGTGGAAGGAGACAGCGGAGGGCAAAAGCGGCACGTGCGAGACACTTGCTCGCGAATCGCGTCTTATCTCCTCTCGCCGGTATATTCACCTCTCGAGTACACCGAGAGTACATACGCGAGTATCTATCCTTTGTACCTTTTTTCCCTCTCGCCAGACTCTAGATGCATCCGGTTCTCGAGTTACTTAAGAATGGCGTTACTCGTTTGCCTAGTCTCGCAAATGAGTTCACTAAAGCTGAAAAGCGCTGGCTTACACAGGAACGTAGTTACTGCTTTCCCGTGTATTATGATGAATGAGTTCGCCGGGCTGAAAGGTACGAATTTTGCTAGACCAAAACGGAGCTAAATTGAATTGTGCCAACCTATTTTCGCCGCGAGTGAAATAAGGAGCTGCAGATACCGCCCTCTGTCTGCCTAATATATTGAATTACTACTGAAATGCTGCGTAGAGCAATTTATGCCTAAGTGCACACACGTGCGCCGCTTCCATTTTTCCACTATTCTTCGATTATTCGTGGAGAGCAATGCATTTAACGACTTTCCCAATAGCTCATTACTATCAAGCATCAAAAACACATAAATATTATTGAGCATGATGTTAGAGTAAAATAAAAGATTTTATTTAATTTATTAATTATTAGTTAAAAGATTTTAACCTGAAGCCTCCTTTTAGTTTTCTTTTGTTTTTAACGATTCTCACAGATGGACCTATCGATGCGTCATTTCACAACGTGCTCTATTGATCATAAACGTAAGCTAAAAACGTTCACTAATAAGAGCATCCAATGACTGGTGCGAGTGACGTAACCCGACGCTTTCTGGAAGCAAATAGATCGAAAGGTAATTTCGCTGGAGCATGTAGGCGGCTATTATGGCGGATACCTCTCTTCTGTTGGCCTCCCGGCCTCTTCTATCCACGTTCACACATTTATCCGTGCCCTCATGCGTTTACACGCAGCTATAATGCGAAGACGACGCTATTAGCGCTATTTATTTGTTCGTAGACTTGTATTAGACTCATTCAGATAACTCCCTGTCTTCTAATCGCGCGACTATCTCCCTTTCATTGCTCCTACGGGAAATTATCGTATTATCTCTCTATCGTAAATCTTGGATTATTTGTTGATGATTATCTAGAGTCTTATTTAGTGTCATTATGTCATATTAGATATCAATTATTAATTTGTACGTATAAATTTAACATGTGAACGTGTTATTAGCATTTGTGCCTTTGAATTCATATTAAATTAATTTTGATGAGATCTAGTCTTTGAAAAATGTGCGATAGTCTCTTCCGTTATATATATTTTGTGTATCATCTCATTATCTCTTTATCACAAGCCCTCATTATTTTTAATAATTATTAAGTATTTGCTATTAAATACCCTACAATAAAAA
>VBVR01005929.1:0-11109 GCA_011638315.1 Tetramorium parvispinum
GTATAGTATCGAGTAGCCGTTGACATCATCACTAAGTGTAATTATTGAGACGTCTTTATCGCATTTTTGCTTTATCGCATCAATTATCACCTTCTAGTGCCTGGCAAGGACTTGTCGGTCCGTCAATCCTGACAGGAGTTTTGTTTCCTCTCTAGGTTTATTAATCTCAATAGAATATATCTCATATCACGCGTGCTGCCTGTGATATCCTTCGTAGAAGAGATTCTCTAATCTTGCGTTTGACTTTTCTGACTTGTCTCACCTTTCAAAATAAATTCAATTTTCTGCGTAAATATAAATTACGCGGGTGGAAAGATTACATGAAGTTCGCGGGACGTAGGTTTATTTCCGTCTCGTCCTACCTCGTCCGTTCAAGACCGGTATTTCGTGTACGTACGGCGGCGCGATTCGCCGTACAGTAGAATCGCAATCGCGGAAACCAAACGGAATTCCACTTGCATTGCGTTACGCCGCATTCTCTTTGATCGGAGCCTCCTTGTACTTTCTAATTATGCTCTCGCTTCTTGCACGCGCGTAGGCGCCTCGGTAACGAACGGCGATAACACGGCCCGTGATTTTTTTCGTAACGCCGTATTTTCTCCAAAGTCTGCTTTTCTTCAATCGCCACTTTCGCGTCTGCGCAGCTTATTACGGGGTATCTGCGAACGCAATTTGTTTCACTTATCACGAGTCATTAATCCTACGATTCCATTGAGATCCACGGTTAATACCTTCATCGCGGTATCATTAAGCGCATTACGTTAGTTCGAAAGTCCGTTACATTACGCGAAATTATATCATGAAATATTCTTGATGCACGTGATCATCGTATCTTCACACACAGAATTAGATATTAGAGATTAAATCGAGGGAATGCGAATAGTTTACATCGCGAATCCGATGGAATCGAAATTCAAGCGCGCAAATATCAAAATGTCGGATTATTATTAGAGTTTTGCGACTTAATGATATAACAGTGGAAATTAAGATTGCATCGAGGTTGTTTTACCATGGTCTTCAGCTCATTACTATACGGAGTGGCCATCGCGCCGGAACTGGTTGCGGAATCGGCCATGCCTGTTACATGAATAAACTATCGTCACGTCGTCGCGTTACGTAAGGACGCGGTCGCCAATGCATGGGACGCACGAGATCGCGGGATCGCCAGGGCGCACTGATGACTACCTCTCGGAGACAGTGACGACGACGATGATGCGGCGGCAATTGAAGGCGAGGCGAGATTACTCCGTTGCCTTAACAGGATCCGTTAAATAAGCGAAAAATCAGGCTGCTGCCTTGAATCGTAATTAGCAATCCAATTATCCTGCGATTCATCCCGCCACGTTATTTTACATCGTAAGTCATGCCGTTATTACGGCTCTCAAGATACGTTTAAGAAGAATTATTAATTGTTTAAGGCCGAGTCTTTCGTTATTTTACTTTTAATTTCATCGTTTAACCTTTATAAATCCGATACGTCACGACTTATGTATACTTGTTCTTATATTAATTCCACTTGACTATAAATCGAGACTCGCAAAGCGCCTCCAGCGAGTCTGGACGCCGACGCCGAGGGTGGGCGCGCGAGCGAGGAACTCGCCGTCACGTCGTAACTCTCCACCTTCGACAGCGCCGTTATTGTCCGCGACTTTGCCTCTCGATGGCACCGATCGATTCCTCATCGTGCAACGTAATCGTCCGATTGTGACGGCGACGGCCGAGCGACGATACGTTCGTCACAATCCTCTTCACGGCTTTACGCCGCGCATAATATCTCGACTTTATTCAGCCTCGCGCGCGGTTTACGTGTGCCCTCGGGAGAGACAACAAAATTGTTACTTTTCGCTTAACTTTAAACGAATTCCGATACGAGAGAGAAAGATAAAAAGAAGACAAAAAAATACTATAAGTTAGAAAATATTAAGTTCTATTATAATAATAAGAATTTCTATTATAATAACCAGAATATTTGATCACGCCTACAAGATTTTCTGATTTGTCCGTTTTTAATCAGAATTTTTGTTCAGTGTAGAAATTAAAATTTTTTAAATTAAATTAATTAATTTAAATAATAAAATCAAGATTTTATTATTCAAATTGTTAATATTATTATTATTTATATTAATTTAAATATTATTTAAAATTTTATTGTTTAAAATGTTGTTTTATATTGATTATATCATATTAAGGGGATCCTAACAGTTTAGGATCCCCTTAATTATTATTATTATTGTTAAAATATTTATTTAAAACGACAAAAAAGGAATCTAGTTTCGAGCGGCGAGGATAAATTTATCCCGCTGCGATAATGCGTCCGCGACTTTTCATTCCGTTTACTAATCGCGAGGAACATATCGTATATATCTCGCGTAGTCTTGTCCATGAGATTAGTCATGGCGCCGTAAATCTCGTTTGCGAAATCATTGAGCATAGCCGCATAGTACGCATATGCGTGATTCGATCTGTCCGCTCAGGGACAACAATCGATTTTTATCTTGGATCGCCTCATGCGCACGACCGCGCAGTTTTTCCTCTCACGGTGGAAATCGATGATACGTAAAGGCTCGTCCTTCGCCGTAAACGCGCGGCGCAGAGGTAACGATATTGCGGGTGACGTCGTTGTACGAGCTGCCTGTATATGTATCTCTCTCTCCCTCTCTCTCTCTTCCCGCGTGTTCCCCGTATTAAAGACTACGCTTATATTTATCCCACTCTCATTGTGTCCGCGCGCTGCAATTTTCTTTCTCCCCACGACGGGTTTCCTTTTTGCACTGTCGCGCAGTTAAGCATAAGCGCGACGAGTTCATCCGGTTATTTTCCTTGGAAAATGCCGCGAGCGAATTTCTTCGCGCTCCGGCCGTCCGTGCGTCTCCACTTTGGGTTTTTTCCCCGGTCGTAATTTTATTTGCTCGCTCAATTCGTACGGCTTTTTTACGGCCGCTGGAAATTTACAGGACGAAATAAGCGTGAATACGCGATTATCCATATTCCACTTGTCACTTTATCTTAGATATTAGAAAGCGGAATATTTGCAGACTCCCAGCCTCGGGTGTGAAGAAAAATAATAATAATGATTATCAGCAGCTATCCGCGATTCACGGTTCCCACTCATTGTCAGATTGATTCAATGGCGCTCGAGTGGGCAGCAGAAAAATGCTTTATGTAACTATTTATTAAGAGAAATGCAGTCTCTTCAGATTTCCCATTAAAGTCTCTACTAGTAGATAACGAATTGCATTTCTCCTTGATAAGCTTCATCGCAAATTAATACATTTAAATTTTGCCAATAACCAGACACGTCTCTCTCTTTCTTTCTGTCTCTGCCTTTCTCTCTCTCTCTCTCTCTCTCTCTCTCTCTCTTTCTCGGTCTGGTGAAATCTCGGCTGGTAGCTGCCGTCTCTCGAACAAAGTAATCTGGAGGTTGTCTACTTTGGAATAGAAGAATTCACCTGACTAACTCCGTGACCCCGCGCGTTGTAGGGAGAGAGAGCAGACCCAGATTTCCCATTAGGCTAATCATTAGGCTCTGCAGGCGCACGATTCTAGAGCATATACCTAATCTTCGTGAACACGCCGATTAAGGCGAAATTGCCCCGTCCGCGAGACACAGCCGGGTTTTTATTCTAACAAAAATTTGCATCTCAGAACGGAGCGTGTAACGCGCACGATATGATTCTATTCTATTAGCTGCCACTTCTTCTTTGCACAATTTCAAATGAAACCTAATTAGATTTTAAAGGAAACAATGTAAAAGTAAAACGTGAAATGCATTTATTACGATCAGAATATTACTAACGTTTTTTGAAAACTGTATCTTCTCTAAATTGAAAAAAAATTTAGGTATCATAAATTTCCTTTTTAAATCAATGACTATTTTTTAAGTTCCATTTTTAAGATTAGCACGAACAAAAGATATTTTTTTCCACTCGATCTGCCGGAAACTCGTGATGTAAGCGCAAGAAGCTTTGCCTAGCGCGCTTCGATATCCGAGATTCACCTGTTTATGAGAACATCTGTTCGGCCCTTTCGGGTGCGGCAGGATTCTAACATCCGCCCGTTCGTCCGGCTGTGCATGCGAGATCACGGATCGAAGGGAAGCGTCTACTTCGTGTAAGAAGAAAAATGAAGAATCAGGAGATCCCGGCGGCGCGGGATCCCTAATATAATAATTGGCGATGCGTGGAACACCTCGGCTCCGTTCGCTTCTCTTGTACGACGAGGGACGTCTATCAGACGCCGAGAGAATTTAAACGCCGGAAGAAGAGAAGGAGTATCCCATGGCTGCTTAGATTTAATCGCCCCAATTGGCAGAAAACCTGATTCCGCGCGAATCCTCTCTTCGAATCCTGCATCTCGCAGAGAGACGGAGGTCACTGGTTCAGAAGTCATTCCGAGCCGACATCGGAGAATCTGAGAAAGATATTCTCCGCTGCAACTATATATCTCCATTAAAAAGGAAATAAGACGGTGATACTATCAAATTAAATGCATTGAAAAAAAATTCTGGTTAAAAATGGACGAATCAGAAAATCTTGTAGGATTGATCAAATATTCTGATTATTATAATAGAACTCAATACTTTATAATTTATAATAATCAGAATCCCTGTTATAATAACCAGAATTTTTTTTTCAGTGTATATTAATGTAGTTTCTTCGACAATAGACTAGCTCTTGAAAAATTTCCTAGCATAATTTCATAAGCTGAATAAAATTTAATTAATTCATTGATCAACAATATCGCTCTTTTATTTTTTCTTATTATTCAATCTTACTTTATTCCAAGAAAAAAAAATATATTTCGAGCGAGAAAGTTTATTCATCCAAGAATGTTTCCCTCGTGTGATCGTTTATCCGCGTCCCGTTTATTCCATCCCTATCTAAGAAGTATCTCCGACGATCGAACGCAGGGGTTCGAAGGGGATTACGGGGGCATAACGTTCTTGCTCCCTCGTTCCGACTCCGACACTGATGTAGCGGCATTCCGATACGAAGAGGCTCGTATCGTCTTCGTCGCCGTGGTCGGCGACGTCGCGTGAAAGTTGTTCACTTCCTTCTCTATCATCGTTTTACCAACACGCCAACGCGGCATTCTCACCACCACGCTCGCATGCAATGAGACCATCGGCCGCATGAAGCGACCGCGTTATCCGCGCATTGGGCTCCTTCGATTTGCCAATGGCCGGGATAGAACTACCACCGGCGCCGGCACCAACGACCGACACGACCGCGCTAGAAAGCCCGGCTGCGAATCCAAGCCGTAACCTTAGGGCCTAGGCCAATCCGTGACCATGTCACCTCCGTCTTGTGCCGCCGTTCACGTTAACCTTCCCGTCCGGCCGTCTCGATTTTCGCGAAGGATCACACCTCGATCTCTTCTCGGACGAGCGGTTTAAGACTAAGCGGTTTATTACTCGCATTTGTCTGTACACGCAGAAAAATATCATTCTACAAACAGGAAAAGCAATTACTTATTTTATTTTGTTTAAGTAATAGTTTTCTTTAACAAAGAATATTTTCTTAATAATAGTTTAAGATATACTCGTTGCAAGTCCAGAATATATTTTAAGTAAATGTGATGCTTACGATGACTTAATGATAGATTTGCGGATATATAAACTTACCAAATACTTAGAACAAGTATATCTACTCGTAGGTAATATATATTTTTCTGTGTATTTATTTCTATGCATTGCAATGTTTATTCAATAAGAAAAAATGTTTTATAAATCAGATCAAAAATTGAATTTTGTTGTACTTATTTATGTATTAAACAAATTTGTTACAAACAACTATTGCATTATATTACAAATAATTATAAATAATTTAAAAATAATTACATATTTCAGTAAGAAAATTATTTATATATATAAGAAAATAATTTTATAATATTAAATATTAAGCTTGATATTGATGAGATATAAAGTTCAATGTTCAAGTTTTGCTGTACCATCATTTTTCTAATAATTCTAAACAGTCACAAGTTGTTGGAATTGAAGAAAAATAAGCACTTTATACAATTCTACCTCTGCTTCTGTTATACGAAGTATGTCGCACTTCTTCTGAGATGTCTTATTGGAATGGTATATCCTTAGTCGTTATTGAATGATCGGAATGATCTCGCCAACAAGATCTTCGTTGGCACAACTTTGAATAACATTCTTTTCAGATGCAAATATGCAACGTTGGCATCTTGTAGTTGTCATCTTCGAGGAATCTTCCATCAATAACGGAGTAATAATCGTGATTCATCAAGGATCAATGAAATCGATGTCATCCGATAAACGTACGTTACTTTGAAAAAAGAAAGAAGCAAGATTAATTAGTGGAATCATCGATTTACGGACGATTAGGCGCGAAAGTGCTATTCTCCGAGGCTCGGTAGGAGCGGCGGACACTTGAAACGGTACCGGACGTGGACACCGCGCGGCAGGTGGATGACGCAAGCAAGGATAACTCTTCTCATGGTTATCCCCTCTTGGGCCTTGCCTTTTCTTCCGCAGGAGGGACGTCGCAGCTGACACTTCGCAACTCTCTGTCTATCCGCCGGTGCTATCCGCCTCGTGATCCGCGGTGTGTCTAGGGGTGCGAATTTGAAGAAAACATGCGTCAAACATGTGACATAGACAAGTTTACGAAACATACACATAGAAATTTTATACACATGAAAAATCTATACTACTTACGAGTAACTATACATGTTCGAAGTATTTAGTAACTTTATATATCCGCAAATCTATCATAAAGTCATCATAAGTATCATATTTATTTAAAACATATTCTGGACTTGTAACGAGTATATCTTAAAATATTATTAAGAAAATATTCTTAGCTGAAAAAAAAACTATTACTTAAACGAAATAAAATCAAATAAGTAATTGCTTTTCTTGTCCGTAGAATAAATATTTTTCTGTGTGTATATTGTCTAGAATTTGAAAAATTAAAAAGTTAAAAATAAATAGAAATTAAAAAGTCGGACGTAATGTATAATTTTATTTCCTTTTTAGAATCCTCGCAGAACCAAACACATCGTTTCAACACAGAGATCTATAATTACCGCAAAGTAATTCGTAAAGATCGAGATTACCGGGTATTACGGTAGGCATGTTTCAGCTCGTTCAAATTAGCACAATAAAGTGCTCATCTGATCTTGATTTATCCGTCTAATAGAATGCGAATACTAACAATTATTACGAGGGACCTTGTGTGCGATATTTATTTCTAGAACGCGGTGCATAGATAATTCGCCGTTCGGCGCACGCGAGGCGAAACACTAACGCGAAATGATTGCCAATTAACATTAATATGGCTTTACGTGCGCCGGAAGGTTACCTATATAGCCAATATGCAGAAACTAATAAAACTCAATAATATCGATCGTCGGAATGAACCGTGCAATTATCAGTTATTTCGAGGAATATTCTCCTCGAGGCTTATATATCAAGTTGTTAAGCATTCAGGAGAAAATATCTTCTAATTTCGTTAATAAGTAGTGCTGTCTAAAAATGGAAAACGCGCGTGAAATTACACCGGAGGGAGAGTTCGCTTTTTAATTGGACAAATTGAGGCATGTCGTAATTATCGATGATTTCATATCGATCACAATGAAAGAATACACATATTACACACAAACGCGCCCACGGAGTTGACGCGTATCACGATCCATTTTGATAATCACGTAGCGTGTAAAGCGATATCAAAGCGATAGCGTTTCAGCGAAGGTAGCAGGTGATAAATGAAATAAGTCTCTATCCTGTGGATTTATATGCGAACCTCTGTGACGCAAATTCGCACTGCCCGTTTCGCCTGCGTGAAACGTGCATGTAAGAAGATTGCATATTTTTAGCCTTTCTTTCATTCCTTCCCGTCCGACGCGACGATCAGAACTCTCTATTCTCGATCTGTCGCTATTTACGTTGACACCGCGTCCGACTCACGCGTGCGTCGGGGCTTTTAACGCCCCTTGTCACCCCCGTGTCTTTTATCTCGGTGACCCCCTTCGGCCTCGTAACCGCCACTTACGGAAACAGGCTTCGCTCTAGTTTTCAAAATCATGGATATGAATAACCTTCCTCATGAGTCATTAACTCATTCGGGCGGGGCACATGTCGATCAATGGGTGTCATTAGGTGCAGCATACAAATCCTCGGAACGGAGAAGTTTATGCGATTGTTTCACATGATTCATTCGTTCGTTATCATCGATCGTTCCCATTTAATCCCTGTATAATTACGAATCAATAATTGCGACGAAGATATCAACAATAAAAATTGCTAATGTCCAACAAATAAATATTCAAGAAATAATGTTCCCTTTCCTTTCTGCTTCTGTTGCTTTTCTTATCTTATATCTTTAGACCTTTATATAATTTAAATCAAATTTACCTTCCAAAACCATACAACCCCGATTAAAAATCTTTTTCAAAGTTGTAAAAAAATTTTGTGTGCAAGCACCGAATGTAACATAAATATTCACTGAGAAAAAATTGAGTATCTCCAATCAAACTGTTTAGTTGATGTGTTTTTTAATAGTAACCATGCAAGTATCTTGTTTAATATAATAAAATCTTTAGTTATTAAATGTATTTTTCTATTTTGGTCTCTAAACCAAATGACTTAATAAAATATAGGATAACAAAATATAACATAGATATAACAAAATGAGCAAATAACATATTTACATAACATGATTACAGTAACTAAATAGTTTTATTGGGTTTTATTAAATATTTATAAATATTTTAACCAAAATATTTTGTTGCCCCGACAAAATTTTAATTTATAGAACAAAACATTTTTTCCAGTGTTTCATCCTACACTGAAATAAAATTCTGGTTAAAAACGGACGAATCAGAAAACCTAGTAGGATTGATCAAATATTCTGATTATTATAATAAAAATTTTGGTTATTATAATAGAACTCAATACTTTACAACTTATAATAACCAGAATATCTAATCAGCCCAAGATTTTTTTGATTCGTTCGTTTTTAATCAGAATTTTTTTCAGTGTATTATAATAAAAATGATGAGTGAGATGTGTGCTCTCAATAGATAAATCATCATCCGAAGCAAGTAAATTGGAAGCTTATCAGTGCTCCCGCAAATTCCATGGCAAGCAATGTATATGTGTATATCGAGAATGTATTATTTTGCCCAAGGGACTCACTCGCGCGCCTCGACACGGAAATCTCTCTCCCTTTTTCTTTCTCTCCTCTCTGTTATCCGTGCATATATATACATATATGTATACGTATAAAGCCACAAGAGGAGCACGAATGCAGTTAATTGATGCACCGGCGCAGTAATGGCCGCCGTTAAATGATCGACGAGGTGCATCGCGGGATAATGACGACGTGGCGAGAATTTCAGCTAAATTAGGCGCCTTTGTGCGACTTTGCGTCGGGCGGGCGCTCTTTCTTTCTCTCTGCGTACGCCGCTACATTGAAACATCCGCGCGTTCGCGTTCACGGCGTGACATTGAATTATTAATTAAGCCGTAGCGCGGATATGATAGATGCAACGTTAAACGGTCCGTGCGTGCCGTGCGGTGCGCGTGGATCTCGCGGAGGAACTCGCGCGGGAGGTTCGCGGGCGAAATCACGAGTCCGATTAATCGATGTACCATTATGCAACGTAGCGCGCGCGTAAATGGTACAAAAGATGCCAAGCACCGATGCCGTTAATTATGCACGCCGCCGGGATTTGCACGCTTCATTTGCGCGGCCCCGTATTAATGGGCGGGGGGACAAACAATTACGCCGGGGACGTCATATTAACGCGATTGCTACGTTTTATGCCTGCGCTGTGGAAATTAATTTCGACAAATGGCCCGACAACGAATGTATATCCCATGCTCATTTTCACATTAGCGTATTGCCTGATATGACAATTAATTCGTGCTGTTTATGCACCCTTGTAAAATGTTATTCGACACCTACGACCAATTCGATCGATGATTCAAACTAAACACGTGTCCGCAGAATTGTTGTAGATTACTCCTGTTTCAACACTGAAGAAAAATTCTGGTTAAAAATGGACGATTCAAATCAATCTCTAGGATTGATCAAATATTCTATTATTTATTGTTAACGCGATTATTATAATAGAAATTCTAATTATTATAATAGAACTCAACACTTTATAACTTATAATTATCAGAATTCTTGTTATAATAACCAGAATATTTGATCAATCTTACAAGATTCTTCTGTCTCGTCCGTTTTTAATCAGAATTTTTTGTCAGTGAACTGCCACACTGGGGAAAAAAATTGAATATCTCCAATCAAATTGTTTAGTTGAGGTGTTTTTAACAGTAAGGATCTTGTTTAATACAATAAAATCTTTAGTTGTTTCTATTAAACTTATTTTTCTGTTTTATTCTCTAAACCAAATGATTTAACAAAATCAATAAGCTAATAACATATTTGTTTACAACGACTAAACAGTCTCGTTCGGCATATTTTAACCAAAATGTTTTGTCGTTCCGATAAAATTTCGATTCATAGAACAAAGTTTCCCAGTGCGCGAAATAAATTTGATCTCTTCTTTCCCGAATCGCAAACCGGATGCGGCGGTGAGGTGCATGAGAAAAAGTCGCAAGCTGCGTAACGCTGTGCGCTCCGTGAAAATTGGCAGGAAATAAAAATCGCCGTCTGCGCAGTGAAAGTTTTTTCGACGTGTAATAATAAAGAAACGCGTGTAATTGTGGCAAGATGTATGTTAATGCACGGTTTGATTCGTGTATTTATGATCCGCGGGAACCACGGCATTGTCTTGCGGTTGCGCGTTTCTCAGAGAAATTTCTCTGAGACGCTTGTAACTATAGTGTTATATTTACAAAGCAGATAGTTACGATTAATTGTTAAGCAGAATGCCATCGTTTAACGTTTTACATTCTTTCTCTCGTTACAATTAATTAACTTGAGAATATTTCTCAATTCAGGCTCAGCCTTGAATTAAAAAAGGATTATTTTTAGTACTATCTATATTTCTTAATCTTTTCATGTTTCAAATATTTTTATAACACATAAATATTAAATAATTGTAGCAAAAAGGACAAAGGAAATAAATTATTATGAAAAAGAGACTAAGAAAAATAGTATTTACATT
>VBVR01005930.1:0-11108 GCA_011638315.1 Tetramorium parvispinum
GTACTCTATTACATATTATTATATATTATAATAATATATATAAATAGATTTTACATATATATATTACAAGGTAACAAATAATAATAAATATATTTTTATAAAATTGATATAATGCTTAGCTAGATGAATGGTATTTGGAAAAGTTTAACGCAAATTTAAAATAAATTATTAGCCTGCTGCCCTTTGCCATCAATTGTCATAAGTAATTATTTTTATAGTAGTCGGGCGCGTCTTTCAATGCGAAAATAAGCATGAGAAGTCAATTGAAATTCAGCTAATGATACTCTTTCGTGTCAAACACAGATAGATTTGTCACGTTAATATTCAGTACAATTTAAGCGATGAAGGTCAAGCGATTTTTAACAAATCAAGTCTTATTTCGTTTCTATATTAAATTGAAGGTTTAGTGTTTTATGAAGAATTTCTGTAAGTAAGTTGATTATAGTCCATATTACAAAATTTACAATAAAGTCTTTTGCAAATGGAGTATTTTTTTTATATTCTTGCTTCTTAAAACTGAACTAATTTCCATTATTTCCAATTACAGTATTATACTTTGTTTGAACTTACCAAGCCACCAAGCACCAACCCATCTTGGATCAGATGGCGTAATTTGCGGATTTCTCGACAAATCCGCGTAGACCATCGTGCATAAGGAACCGAGAATGAAGCCTAATGCTGGACCGAGAATCCGCACTCCGATAGTGATCGCTGTTGCACATAATCAAATGGTTTTTCAAGTTTCAAATTTATAATCAAGTATCGAATAATGATTTGATTTGCAGGCATAGAAAAGAAACATAAATCTTTGAATTCGCACTACAAAAATAATAAAAAAATTAAAGTAAAAATGTACACGTTAAAAAATTATTGTTTCTAACAATTAGAATTTAAAAGAAATAAATATTTAAGTAGTGAAAATAAATACATGGTTAAATCATTTTTAAACGAATTAAAATGTATTACAATAAAAGAATAAAAGAATAGTATAAAAGTATAAAAAGAAAAAGGACGAATAATAATAATAATTTGCGAATTAGTGAAAAAACTTACCAAAATACAAGGGACTCTCTCTACTAGCAACGTTGTCATCGATATATGGTATACCGAGAGTGTACACCGCCGTTTGACCCATTCCCACACCAAGTAAGGATACAAAAAATATCGCAAGCACTACCGTGGTTATCTTGCTCTGTATTCTCTGCTCCGTAAGAAAATCACCCTTGCAGTAATCCGTCGAATCGATTTCCGGCGTAGTCGTCGATATGTTCCATCTTCAACAACAACAATATAATAAACTTAATTATACAAGACATTACTTCTTACGTTAACGTTGAGATACCGACCGTTAACGCGAATTATTCTAATAATTCTTCTTCTAATAATTCTCGTAGATCATATTATATTAAACAAATATCGAAGAAATGAAGGTGTTACCCAATTTAAAAAATTAAAATTGATTATAAGATAAAGTAATGAGATTTAAATTACGAGATCTGGCATTGACAATAAGGTTCTGTCGGTCGGCATATTTATAGACGTAATCAATTTAGAATAATGAATCTTTGTGAATGATCTCATTATTCGCTCTGCAAAATGGAATTATACAATTATCTCATACCGTATAAATACGTCGCAATTATCGCAACCCAAATTTATCGCCGCGACTGTATCCTATTTCATAGTAAAATTATTTATCAACGATTTTGCAGAAATACCTCAGGAAGCTAACACCTACATGAGACGGATACACGATTATTTTTCTTCATAAAGTGATACGTGATAAGCGCAGCTGTCATGTGCGCGTAATATCAAGGAAAAACGTAATCGGCATTGCTCCATTTTATTACCGCGTCAAATTGCGTGGATCAGTTTCGAACGTTTCGCCCACCATGGAATCTTATTGTGCTCAGCCGATTGACGCTTTCATTATGTAATAGCAATTAGCGGAATTAGCGTAGACGCGCCTCCTGAAGAATGAGGCACGTTACTATAATTACTGTCGTCAGATAACGATGTTATCAGCCAAACTTTCTCGCTCGTTAACCAAACACATTGTTATTCTCTCTCTCTCTCTCTCTCTCTCTCTCTCTCTCTCTCTCTCGTGTGAAATTGATCTCCCTTATGCACTACGATACGTCGCTGATATAACATACGTGACGTGAAATTAATACGCGCATAACTTGCACGCTTCTATATTTTCGTCAAAAAGTTATTTTCGAAAAGATTTAAAAATAATTCCTTTTTTAGATCAATATATACAGTTGTTTCAGATAAATCTCTTCCCACAAGCTATTTAAACGTACTGTACTATAATAAATACGTACTTTCTATAAATACAAGACATCTGTTAGTTCTCAACAGAGTCTTAATATGGTCCCCCTTTTCATTCTATTTCCGGAACTGTTTCTAAAATAGAAGGGGGGGTTACTTTCACCCAAAAATATTCATCCGCCTAAAGTATCCTTGTGACAATGCGAAACGGGTACGTTGTCATTTTTCATTAGTCGCCCTCGAATTATGAAGCGCCGATGCAACGCGTTCTTTCCCGCAGAAATGCGACGAACCGGTTCTTGTATAATACGAGTTTGAGGCAAAACTGCATACCCATTACTTCGTCGGTATTCGACCTTACATTGTGTATTTATCATGGCAAACGATTATTGTATCTCTGCCTGAAACGATAACGCAGCTGATCGTTTGCATGCCGCCTCGTTTCTCCGCGAGACATTGTAATAACGCGATGATCATAAATTTTCCTCAATCGTACTGTAAACGCTCCTCCATGGATTCCCATAAATAAACGAGCGAGTTACTCGAATTTGTTGAATGAGAAGTAAATTTTTACAAAAAAATACGAATCCTTCTTAACTGGATTAAAATAATCAATGGACTAATAGCTACATTGATTATCTTATTAGTATTAATCGAAGCGAAATAATTTTCTTAAATTAACTGATTAATCAATCTACTAATGCAACAACTGCTGATAATTCTAAATAATTCAATTTCTCTCTCGCACTCTCGTTCGCTATTAATTGCGATTAATAAATTCTAATTCCCCGTTTTCGATGATTCACGACTGCCGAGTTGGCTGTTACTTAATCACGAGGGTAAAAGCTAATGAAGATATCTTTCTTCATTATGATGGATCGTTGGTAGGTGTCACTCATTAAGAATTTAGAAATAGAAGAGGATAACTCGAGGGAAGAGAGTTATGACAGCGGCACTCACCCATCAAACGTGCTGTTTCTTTCCTGGAACTTGCAGAGATTCGCCGGTACAGGATACGTGCCGTTGGGCCCGTTGCCCTCGGCGCCCGGCTCGATGCCGCTGAACAGCATCTCGTTCTGGAGAATCAGCTGTTCGCCGAAGATAAAGTGGGGTATCGAGCAGGTGAACGAGCTCACGGCGAAGAGGATCATGCCCCAGGCTATCCACTTGGGCCGGTGACCTTGGCCGCCATAATACGTCAGTAACATCGAGGATCCTATCTGACCAATCTCCGTAGCCGACATGATAATGCCCGTCGTCTTCGACTGAATTTGGAAGAGCTTCTCTATTGTCGTGATGACGGAGACAAAGTACGTATAATACATGCCCTGGAGCACCTGTGTAGGGAGAAGATAAAGGTGATTTTAACGCCAATTTACTAAAGTAAACTCATCGCCGTGAATTTTATTCAATAAAATCTGAGAAGTCTATTTTTTTTATCCTATCATTTTCGGAAAATTAATTAATGTAGTAAATTTGTTTAAAATTGATGTAGTTTTTGCTGTCTTTTCCCTATTCCTAATGTCTGTTATATATTTTTTAATCAAACTGAGCGAACCAAAGACGAATGAAACTCTTATAGACTTTTATCGACTTTTGCCTTCTTCGACCGCCTTTCGAACTCCTCCTAGCCTTTGAATGGACATTGAGGTCATGGCCCAGAACGTTATTATCTATATAGCATTCCGATCAAATGCCTGAATTTTCCTACAGACTTGAGCTGGGAAAAAAGAAAATTCACGACAGAGCTTGCACATTGGTTTCACCTGGTACCATTGTGTATTCAATAGATAAAGTCTATCACGTCTATTATCAGAATTAAATCAAGCCATAGGTCCGTTCAGCTCAAATTTTGATTCAGCTTTTTGCTCGTGAGCCGACAAATCCATGCCCTGAATTTGTTAACTTGAAAAGTGACAAGATTTCTTCTGGCGTACTGACCCACGTAAGACAGAAGGTCACTAGGAAGGCTTGCTTCGTGGCGAAGTATTGCAGCCAATGGGGCCTGCAGGGACCCCATCCACAAGAGACGTCAGCATCGTCGAATTCCGTATGAAGGCTGCTCGACCTCTCATCCGGCACGATCAGATTGCCGTTCTCCGTGCCGCCGTGCTTCCCGTTCGGTATCAAGCCGTTGTTATTGTGCTGCTTGTCGCCGCAGATCAGCCCGTTTCCGTTCGTCATCTTCGGCGGGATGATCGTGAGAGCTTCCACGGTACCGTTCGATAAGATCTGCGTATCCTCGCCCGCCATTATTCCCTCTTACTTTTTTTTCCGCGTGACAAAGTAGTCGTTCTCCTCCTTCTTCGCTTTCGTTTACAACAAAACCCCCGCAAATTTGGTAGGGATTCCTCTTCGTTAGAAGGTCGCTCGCGTTCGACTGATCAATCTGTAACCAGAAAGGAATTATTAGATAATGTTTATGTATATAATATATATTACACGTATATGTATACAAAATGACTATCATATTCATATTTCAATTTCTCTCTAACTTGTCTTTCCTTTTTGCGCGTGAACTTGACCTTTAATTTTATTTATCTTAATGCTGTTGGTGACCTTAACGTCTGAACGATTTTGAAACTCAACCGTCGATGCATCAATGCGGATTCTCCGCAAAAAGTCAAATTAGTATTCCAAATGAAAGATTATTTATTAGCAGCCATCGAATCCAAGGAACGAGGCCTTGTCCAAATTTCGCTAACTAACTAATGGTCACATTGTAAAGGGCGAGTACTGGAGCGAGAGTGCTTCCCTACGAGTGCTCCCCAACGCTAAATAACTCTCCGGATCGACTTTTCTCGAATTCTACGAATTCGATCGATCCTTCACGAGCCGAACCGAACCGAACGAATCAAACCCCCCCGCGACGCCCCGGAGTGAGATCGCTCCGTTACCGACGCACGAACGACGATATTTAAAAGCGTACCGAGCAAATACATTTCACGATATCGATATTATGTAAATTGGCAAGACCGTTGAAAAATTCCCGCGGGAGATCTGAGAGATTCGTGCATAGTCACACTCCTAACTTATCTTGTCTGGCTGCGTTATTTATAACTGCAATCATGCAGATCGCCGGGGCCTTCCCCGAAATCACGCTTCGCGCTCGCGAGCGCGAGCACACAAATTTCAGGGTGCGCGCCCGGCAGTTATTTAATCTCCGCCACCCGAGATGATGGTTTACGAGAACCAGTTACCCTCCCTCTTCCTCCCCCGCTCCTCTTTCTCCCCGTATTTACTTGTAACACCAAATAAATAATGACCACGGGAGTTAGATGAAAAGCGCGTGCTTGGACGTAATGTGAGCAATGTCATTCGGAACAGCTTACGGCATATAAAATGTAGGACTTTACGACACCGCGGCCCCGCAGCCGGATTGTATTATATAGAATTAGTTCGCCGTTGACGTAACGCACTCGAACAATCGCCTTACGAAACGTCCAGGCGGTCTCGCGCGCGCCCAGCAAATAAACGCTTAAGGAAAATAAAGAAAGAATCATGCGCGAGAGCAAACGTGAAAGTTACTCTCCGATTTAATCCGTTCGTCATCGTATCGGTGTAGAACGCGCATATCAATTCTATCTCCGAGGATCCGCATGTAAGTCTGATGTCTAGGTCATGGGCGTAGCGAGAAAATAATCCTGCTAAACGCGAGAAATTTATTTTCGGTCAGATAAATAAAATTACACGAGTGTGACAAGCGCTTTATTCAAGACATTCGCTGTTTTACCAAATCAGTTATTCAATCACGAAATATAAAAATTCGTATTATAATGTATTATTTTTATTGTTGATTTTTCTTTATTGCATTTTTCACAGATGTATCTTAAGACTTAAATAAGAAAAACTTCAAGACTCCGAATGATACTGATCATTAGTGACTCTTCATCATTTTATTATTATTGGCACTAATGTAATCAATTGTGTTATTTCTAAGCAGGAAAAACAGTCTTATGTCTGTCACGCATCAATATATTGTCTAAATAAATATTGAATAGATATATTAGTGTCAAAACACACAATTTTATTATCTTGACATTGATATAAAATTGTTAATTCCAAATAGAAAAAGCAATCTTTTATGTCGTTTCATTCTCTAAAAAAACCGACGCGTTGTTACAACTGTGTTTTAAAACTTGAACAATGAAAAGATTCCGAAACTTTGGGGTCCTACTAACGGTCAACCTCCGCCATTGCGTCTTTTTCGTTTTCCATCGATCGTGCGGACCAACCGGACCGGCCACTCCATTAGAGGTGAACTCCTTTCTCTCGCGGTCGACTGCGGAATAAGCCGCCTGAGACACCCTGTAGCCGGCGTCCTCTCACTTTCATCGGTGCCCGATTTTCCTCATTTCCCTCACGTTCCATTCCACGGGCTATCGCACCGACGGTTTTCACTGACAGCACGAGTAGGAGTTTGTGCATTAGAACGCCACTACTGCTGGATATGTGTGACGGTGAAGACACGTTCTCACTTTCGCTTCGGGATTTCTTCGCAGTTAACGTCGACTTACGCGCTCGAAGATACCTACTCACGACGTAAATTCGCTCGTAAATCAAGACATAAGTTCTAGTAATTAATATTCTTACTTTAAGATCAATTTTAAAGAAATTGAAGCATCTCTCCAGTTTACAAAAATACAAAAATTTTATAAATGTAATCTTCGATTTACATTGTATTCGAAGTACTATATCGAACGTATCACGGAAAATGTGATTTCTTTTCCATTTGGATTTAATTTCAGTATAAAGTGAGGAAATTGAAAAAGTAAATAAGCTTTTTATTGAAAACTGTTAAAAATTATGTATAACAATTATTGATTAGAATAAATTTTGTATTGGACTTTTACTAACTTTTCAAACTTTCAAAGATCTTAATTTATCAATGAAAGAAATTAATATAGAAATATAAGAAAAAAAATTCTGTTCATATTTTATAAAAATGTACTTTAAAATTCGCGCCATTTCGGAGATGAGTTTGCCTTACTTTTTCCAAATCGTGTTTTAATGTTTCGAATTTAACTACTGAATTTAAATATGTGAATTTGCATCCTTCGAAGGGCGAGATATTTGTGTTCCTGTTTATCTTCTAAATGATTTCTATATTATCATCTTTGAACCTTTATCTAGCAGTTATAAAAAATTTAAATTTCGTTTATCTTCATATTTTCTTCGTTCAATTAAGCTTTAATAATGATTTTACAAAATTTCGACATGTTATAACAATGATTTTAATTTTATATAAAAAAATGAAAATAATTTGATAAAGAACGTACCTTGGTTTTTCGCATATAATGTTCAGTTGTAAATTTCTATCATTTTATGAATTACTCCATAAAAAACCACGTTAATCTTTTATTGACAATAAATAAAATAATTTTATAAAATAAAAAAATACATCGTGATAAGAAAGACAAAAGAGTCGTCTCCGCTGTGCCGTTGACCATGATTCTTGAGATAACAATGAATGATTGAAGAAGAAGAAACTCTAAACGGAAAGGACACGCGTGGAAACGCGTCTAGTACAAGGAACTACTTTCTGTTAGAAAGGAAGGAACAGCATCGTATTCACGAGAGGTACGAACGTACAAGCATTAGTTTTTGTGATTGTGAGACTCGAGGGACGAGTTGCAGCTACGATGCATCTCGGTGGTTATGTCGTATTTCATTGCGTGTTTGCAAGTTCACGTTGCAAGTTACTAGGGGAAGATCTGTTAGTTTCGGTAAGGTAAAGGTTTATAGGGTGGCGGGAAGAGTTTGCGCTACAGAGTACCATTATAAACGGCTGCAACAACTGCAGTTGATATTAATAGGTAGAATCACTGATGTTTCCCAGTGTAAAGCGATGTATTAAATAGAGATATAGAATAATAGTACAAGTATCAAAAAGTAAAGTAAGGAGCATATACATATAATCAGCACATATTTTGGATTTTTTTCAGTATTAAGTATTACATACACAAGTATTTTTTACAATATGAAGTATCTGTTTTTTTTTAGACTTGACTGATGATATTTAGCATATTCCTTCGTTATTGTATATTTAGAAACATTCTCTCGTACTCTATTTAATTATCATTATTATTAGGTATTATTATAGAATAGTTTTAATAGAATCTCAACCAAATCTAATAAAAATATAAGTGTACACGTGACGCAGGAGTAATATACGGTATCCAAACGATTAATAAATATTGTCGAAAAAAAGAACTAATATATATAAATATAAATATGCAAAGACAACCGTACAATGAGATATTGCAGGGAAAAAGAAAAGAAAAATGTTGAACTACATAATAAAATTCTCTCTGTAGTTTACTAGAGCCTTCTCGAGAGTGCGCAATGAAAAATATATAGAGACGATAAATCTGACATTAAATTATTGTATATGCATATCATTTTTAATTGTGTAGCTTTGGCCTTCGTACCAAATTTCCCATTCATCCCTTGTACATGTAATTAATCTTATCCTGAGCAAAGCGTTAATTAACTCATTCGCAGTCTGCGATCGTCACATCGATAAGAATTATGTTACCACAATTATGAGAAACGCGTGTCTCAGACTCTCGTAGTATAGACAACAGTGGTGTAGTAATTACTAATTAGCAAGACTTTTGTCCGAAAGCGACGCGAATGACAGGAACAACAATGTTAACACAGATGCATAAATGCAATGATAATTAACTTCTTAGTTAAATTTCTGTTTCAATATTTTTTTTAATTCAAAGAGGAAAAAGTTTCGTGTCGACGATATTAAATCGCCTCGATTCGATATCTCGATCTAAGGAATTTGTTACTAATCAATTTGCAGCTTGCGGAGAAGTGGCAATTTTATTGGCTATACGTTTTTAAGGTTTTAACATCGTGAACACAAGACTTTACAATGCAAAGCTAGACTTGTCTGCCATGTTTGCGGAGAGATCAGGGAAGATGATTACAGTTACAAAGCTACGCTAAGCGGTTTTATTACGCTTTATTACGACATTCCACGCGATTACCCGCAAAGATTGTCGAAGAACGGAAGTGGCGAGGTGATACGCCACACTGTAATTGCCGTACATCATTATAATACTCGTCATTTCGTAATCATTTAATAGAGATTTCGGCTCGAAACAACTGAAGCTTTTCAATCGACAGCAGCCTGTCGATTTTTGTTTCGTGACGAACAGTGAGACTAATCGTAATTGTTTCAAATCGAATAAGAGTAATTCGAATTGAAAATATATTTTTTAAATCTTGCATTCATGGTTATTAATGAATATTAAAGATATATATAATTCTTATTATTTTTTGGAGCATTATATATTTTAATACGTAGATGCATTTTTTTTATAATGGGCATAGAAATTTCGTTTGGTTGTCGATTTTTTCATCGTGAAATTCGTCTTTTCCGATAGACAAAATGTTAATAACAGATTCAAACAAAATATTACTACAAAATGATATAAATTGTATTAAATTCCTAGATAGAAACACATGCAGAAAAATTTTAGCATCATTTGCTGTCATTTAGTTGCACATTTCGGGCCGATTTCGTTGTCGATGCCCACTGTTTTTCTCTTATTTGAACTCAGGATCCTTCGTTCCGAAAGGCTAGCACTCTCATTGCTAAGCCAAACGCTCTTCTTTCTATTTTATTATTCTGTTCGCTTATCTCGATAAGACATTCTGTCTGAATGTCGTCAGATGCACACTACCTTGTGCATCCTTTCAAAACCATCTTAATCCTCCTTCTGGACCTCTCCTGTCCGAGGGTATGCCACTTCTGAAGCAGTAAGCGACGGGAAAATTGAAACGATCCGAGCAGATAGCCCAAGAAAGATCTCGTAGCTTTAAATTTTAAAATATATAATATATAATATATTGTGTAATAAGTCTAAATCTAACTTTAAAAATCATTAATTTTAAATTTAATTAATTGATAAAATAAATTCTTATATAATTGAATAATTAAAGCTAATCATGTTAGCACAATTATTACTGAATACATTTCAGAAATTAATTTTGTAGTTACTGTAAAAATCGTTACAGCATAAAATTGTATAATTATTATTCAAGTAATAGTAAGAAATATTTTATTTTTCAATTTTTAAGTAACTTTACTTCATAATTTATAATTATTATTCAATATTTATAATTTATAGTTATAAAATTCTTTTTCAGCAAAAGATATGTGTTTTGCAGAATCACCTTATGACAATTATTGCGAAATTTGAATGGAAAGAAGCAATAATTGTGCATTTATTACAAAAGTTTCCTATCTGAATTCGTATTCTATTTGCAGAACTTGTCGACATAATCCGATTGTCAGCAGAAACCGAGTGGAATCTGTCATTTCGTAACAATCTAAATGGAATATATCATTAAAATGGTTATGAAACAATCGATTTTACTCAGTTTTTGCAGTTAATTTGCTATCATTTTCTCTGGCAGATTCCGTTATACTTTTGACATCCGATAAATTCACTGACACTTTGCAAAATTTGTTTCCAACAAATTTCGCTATTTCGATTTAACGACGTTTGGAAAAAATGATACGTTCGATCGTGGAATATCAACTCTTTGACGTCTAATTGTGCCTCGCACGGGAGAATCTTTCTCGCACGATGGCGCGCCCACTTTTATTGTGAGCTCGCGAGCTTTACAACTCACTTTTTATTGTGATGCAATTGCGTTTCTGTTTAAATAACATTATTACGCTAACGCGATTGAATCACGATTCCCCCGCTATACGATCATCACGCGACCTAAAGTAGGGTCCACATTATCGAGCCAAACCTCGAGCCGAACGTCGTCGCGAGCCGATCATACGTCCATATTACCGAGCCGAA
>VBVR01005931.1:0-11108 GCA_011638315.1 Tetramorium parvispinum
TGGTAAAAAGCTGGTGCATCCATTAAGATTCACCCTGTATATATATATATATATAAAAAGAAGCTTGTATAAAAATTTTATTCTCAAATTGATAAATATATATATATATATATATATCGTAAAGAAGAAAAACACAGAGAGCTGTGTTCGATGTCCGTCAAGATGTTGAATTTCTATATCGTTATAATGCAAGTAGATATGAGCAGAGACGTGTTTTTCACTTAGTACGTAATCACTTTTAGCGTAATAAATTATATACAAAGAAATATTACTAAATTAATAGCTATCTAGTTCTTGGTTAGTATAGTTAAATACATTTAGAGCAGAAACAAAGCAACATTTCTGATTTTAATCGGGAGCGAGTGAACAATATGTCATATATTTAACATTATCGTCTTGAATTCTTTCTTTTTTTTCTTCTATACACTGTCTCCGGAAGTATTACTTTTATCTCGTAGAAAAAATAGTTAAAGATTTACCAACGTAAAAAGAAAAAAATCTACAAAAATAAAAATTTTCAAAAATATGATTACTTGATCAGATATAAACGTTAAGTAATTTCCAAATGTAACTTGGAATGTACATGTTTAAACAATATAAACAGTGCACGAAAAAAGCATTCTGACGACAACGCAAAATGCCTCGACCTGATATTTGACTCCCAAATATTTTGAATACTTTATTCGTAATTTGAGAACACTTCGTTGTCTAATCTGCCGAACATAAAATCAATAAGTTAAGGAGTAACGTATTCGTAGTAGAAATCCAGATAAATTTACGGAAAATTTTTTTACAAAGGACATTTCATTAAAGACTACAGGATCGAGTAGAGTTACATGATACCGTGATAAAATATTTCAAGAACCTAATGTGTGTGTGTATATGAATAAAATCCTCGCATAACTAATGTATGTATTCGTGTTTACGGGATATGCCTTTAGAACTTTCGATCAGTCTCTTCATCATTCTCCCATGCATTCGCTAAGATCAACAAGTCGTCAACGTGTTAAAAAAATACATTTTTTTTTCTTGTTCAATAGCTTTCTGATCGAGTATTGGAATGTTTAACTTAGTAATCCGCAATTACTCAAGTTGTTCTTGATTATTACGTCAGTCACGGCGTCGAACACAAACTGTATATTGGACGTGTCTGTGGCGCACGTAAAGTGCGTGTAAATCTGCTTCTGATCCTTTCTCTTGTTCAGATTCTCGAATTTCATCTGGATGTAGGAGGCGCACTCCTCGTAAGTGTTGGCACCCTTGTACTCCGGGAAGCAGATGGTGAGCGGGCTCCTGTTGATCTTGTCCTCGAACAAGTCTTTTTTATTCAGGAACAGTATGATCGACGTTTCAACGAACCATTTGCTGTTGCAAATCGAGTCGAACAGCTTCATCGACTCTATCATCCGATTCATCTCTTCGTCCTCGGCCAACACCAGGTCGTAGCCGCTCAGAGCGACGCAAAAGATGATCGCGGTGACGCCCTCGAAACAGTGTATCCACTTCTTTCTCTCAGATCGTTGACCGCCAACATCAAACATTCTACACAAAGAGGAAATAATATAATACACTTTATCTTGAGCTCTTTAGTTGTAATAAAGTATTTTTTTTATATAAAACCATTGCGCGTCTGGACATGTGTTTTATTTAAAACAGACAATGGTTTTATGTGTATAAGTATATTAAATTGAATCTTTTGTAAAAAGGAGAAGGCTCAATAATAAGCGCGTTTTTATGCACCCTCGGGATTTTCAAACAACTTTTTTTGTATTGTATGATCATTAGGAATGTCAGAAATAGCCATTAGGTAAGAAAAAACTTCATCCATGAAGTCAAAATTAATTATCAGTTTAGATATACCACTATAATATCTAAGCCCTTTTCATAATTAATAAGTAAACTGATAAAATATTGTTGCTCATTATACTGCTCTGTCATCATATTGTTATTTTAGACTACAACATTCAACTTTCATCAACATAAAAGTGAATATAGTTGATCAAAACATTAATTTTTTACTTGATATGTATATGTACTATTTGATATTTTGTACGGTATTTTTTTACTAGACTGCAATAAA
The DNA here is from genome assembly GCA_011638315.1 of Tetramorium parvispinum. Lineage (NCBI taxonomy): Eukaryota > Metazoa > Arthropoda > Insecta > Hymenoptera > Formicidae > Tetramorium > Tetramorium parvispinum. The sequence continues at coordinate 2,081 of VBVR01005931.1, forward strand.
TTTCGACACTTAATTTTTTTGATACCCTTCAACCTTCAAGTACAATGTGTTTAAAAAATATCAATATTATAGGATCAATAGGATTAGTTTTAAGATTTGAGCATTTAGATTTTACAGAGTTAAGATTTAAGAATATATTCTACATTGAAAATGTATAACTTCGAAAAGTCTAGAAAACGCTGGGAGATCGTTAATAAACGTCTATGTCTGAATTGCCTGGAATGTCTGTACTGCCAGTACACCGTGGGATATGGACGCCCTCACCACAGGGATTAAAAAATTCTAGAAAAGCACACGATAAAAAAAGCATATAATTTAAAAAAACGTCTAAATGATCACAATCTTAATACGGCGTAAAGACTTAAGAGTAGGCAACCAATAATGATCATCTATTTGTTATAAGTATGAATACTCATATGTCAGAATAATAAAAAATTAATTTTTTTAACCAGCTGTATTCACCTTTAGCCTTGATGAAAATTGACAACGTTGTAATCTAGATATTAATATGATGGCAAGGCATGAGCGAAAAAATATTTCATTAATATATATTTTCACCAACGCAGATTAGCTTTAATCTCAATTTAATTTACTTTTTATCCTTTTCTAATTCTTGGAACTAGAAAGAGATAAAAAGTAAGTTAAACCGAGATTAAAGTTAATCTAAATTAGTAGAAATGGATACAAGTCACTTATTAATCATGAAAAGGGCTTGGGTATCACAATGATATATCTAAGTTAATAATTAATTTTGACTTCATGGCTGAAGTTTCTTCTGACCTATTTTTGACATTCCTAATGATCATACAATACAAAAAAAATTGTTTCTTTTAATCTCAAGGGGACACAAAAACGCGCTTATTGACCCTCCTCCTTACGTCGTATACATATTTAGAAATAACGTATCGTAATTTGATCAAAATGGATTAAGCATCTTTGCATGATGATATGCGAGATAGCGTACTTGAAGTGTAGGCCTTTGAAAGAGAAGTGCGTCTCTACGATTCCGGTGGTTTTGACGCGCGTTCGCAGAACATCCTGCTGCGTCGGGATGTAATTGTGTTGCGTTATGCGGTCAAGTGCGTTAAGGTAGTACGCTGCCGAGTCGTTGAGCTGGTATTCCCTGCTACGCGAGAAACAGAGCTGCAGTCCCGGGTCCTGCCATAATCGCTTCATTAATAGCACTAGCTCGCCGGTCAGCTCGCCCTCCTCCGCCGCCGATGCTAGGGTGAAAAATTGTCGCGCCATATCCTACAACGCAAAACAAGGCCGATTAATCTAATGTGCCAGTGGGGCACGAGAAAGTTAGCGAAGTGCAGTTAATAATAATACATGATTACGTCATTAGATTTAACGCGAAAGATTTGTTTACCACAAATTTTGTGAATATAAAGCTAATTTTTTCCGATAAGTTTACCTTTTTGAAAGACAAAGTTAAAAAGCTATTTTTTTAAATGAACAAGAACGATGAATCTTTCGCATCTTTCGATTCACCGGAAAGATGCGAGGGACTTACCGCCTTACTAGGTTCGGCAAAGTCGATTCTAAGGTCTCCCATGGCCCTGATTATCGTCATTAGACTTTGTATCGTGTTGCTGTATACCACCGGGGTGTATTGCTCGCATTCCTCTTTACTGTAGCCGGTCTCGTGAATAATTTTCATTTGCTTCACTATCGTGGATTTGCCAGACTCCCCAGCACCTTGAATTTTATAATGCATGTATATATAACACATAAAATAACGAAAATTTAATAAATACAATTCGTTCAATGATCACGTATAATTACGAAATTATATTGTATTAAATATTATTATATTATATTATATCAAATGTAAATGTATTGTGATTATATAATTGAGAATTTGCGAGTTTTCTTTGACATAATTAATTACAATCGCACCGTGCATTGTTAACGCCGCAATTCATTTAACGTTCTATTTTCGAATCAATGCGAGTCTATGCAAAATAGACTCATCCTCGAAGCTTGAGCAGATACAAACAATTAACCGATTAATCATCAGCGTTTTCGTCCGATTGACGATCGGTCCCGACAATTATCGCGGAAACTAATACTCATTTTCCCCTCCCAGGAAGAAATATTTTTTTTTCCCTGAGCGAGACGAAGATAACTCCGTACGATCTCGGAGAGACGTAATCTCGTGATTCACACGCGGCCGGATGATTCAAGTTTCCCGCAACGCTGCACGTCCGCATTTACGCGATTTCGGTCGCGCGATTCGGTGAATGAATTTCCACATTTATTTTTCGCGCATGTCAATTCTAAATAATTAATGAATCTTAAATGCATAGGAGGAAACGTTTATTCCAATTCAAATCTAAAGAAATGAATTTGCAGAAATAAATCACGGATTTATTTTTTTTTAGGTATTTTTGAATTTTAGATTTAATCTGAATGAGTTGAATTTCTTTGAATCTTTGACATTGGAATTGAATCAATATTATGCATCTAATTTCTGGCGTTAATAACAATCCTAGTAGCACACGTTGGTTCTTTAAACGTTTTCTAAACGTATATATAATTATCTAATGTTATACACTTGGAAGATGTATATAAAACATATATGAATCATGTGCTATCTGGAAAACAAGTTTGACAATTACATACATCTTATCTACAGCACATTAAATGTATAGAAGGAAACATTCATTCCAATTCAAATCTGAAGAAGTGAATTTGCAGAAATGAATCACAGATGATTCACTTTTTCGACGTGTATTTTTGAATTCTACCTTCTGAACGAGTCGAATTTCTTTGCCATTCAATCCATTCAATCAGATGTAATTGCAAGTTTGAGTTTCAATCTTTCAATACATCTAAGAACAGGATATCTACATGTGTACAATCGATTGCAAATTTTCTTGGAAATCTGGGAAATACGTGTGTAATTTCTTTTCTTCTTTTTAGAACTCCTGCGGCGAAATGGATCGTAGGTTTTTGGCGCGGACGAGCCGACGAAAGAGCGAAAGAGAGAAAGAGAGAGAGAGAGAGAGAGCGGGGATCGCGATTAAAACGTAACCGGGCGTCTCGCAATTTCGTGTCCTACGCGCAGAAGGAATGTCCTTCTGCCGTAGAAGGAACGCGAAATATGACACGCGCACGCCGCGGGAAGCGCCTCGCGCGAAAGAGGGACGCCCGTGTTCGCGCGGCGATCGAGAGCGGGTTAACCGAAAGTATCGCGAGGGAGACGGTAGGAGGAGAGGCGTCTCGTCGCCTGGATTAGGCGCGACGTCAACCGAAGCCGCGCACGCGGTTCGGGCTCTCTTTCTCTCTGCCCCTGAGACTCCTTTTGCCGCTGCGCTCAATTCGTAGGACATGTAGGAAGGGAAATCGCTAGGGAAGAGTTCGGCTCCGTCTTGGACTCTCGGGATCCTTTTGATCCTTGGGAAAGGTGAAGCGTATACTCCGACGGTCTCTCTCCGGGAGTCTGGAAGGAGAAAGAGGAAAATGTCTCACGAGGCACAAGACCAATTGAAAGCAAGCAGAGCGTAAATGTAATCTCACCCGACTCTTTTTGATTACGGCTGATAACACGATATGGGGATTGATACGGGGATATATATATCTGAAGTAAGATCTCGTGTCATGATTATTTCCTTGGAAGCACCAGGCAAAAAAAAAAGAGAATATACTGCTGTATACTGGAAGCGAGCGAGGATCAAACGCTAGATAGGACCTAATCATTCTCCTCCTAGTTAGCGTTTCTTCCCAACGGCGAGGTGATGCCATTCGCGATTCGTGGGACAGGAAGGAGGCGTGATGCGTGATTCCACATCTCGCAGGCTCCTTCGGAGAGCTTCGGGAGCGTCGTGCGAGTCGACCCAAGACGAGGAGAAGGGAGCGGGACGGGGAGATCGGCTTTCAGGGGATGCAAATCGGCATCCGGAAATCCTCGGTCCGCGATGCTCCGATGCTCCGCGCTCGCGCGCGCAAGTTTTGTTAGCCGGGGAACACACGGCGACCAATGAGGCAGGCGGGCATTTACCGAGCAGCAGGAGCTTGACCTCGCTGGCGGCGCGCTCGCCATCCGCGCGGAGGTCCTTGTCGATCTTCTTCGACCGCTCGGCGGCCTCCTTCTCGCCGGTGGTGCTCACGGCGCAGCCCATCCCCGCGCCCTCACCGCTTCACGGTCTCCTCTCAGCACGACGTCGTCGTGACGGCGATGACGACGACGACGACGTTGTCGAGCCTCCTGCCAACCGCCGCGCCGTTTCAACACTCCGCTACCAATACTACCGCCACCGCCTCCTGACACTTGTTGCACACGGACGACGTCGTGTGGGAACCGCCCGCACGCGGACGAACTCACTCACTCACTCACTCACTCACTCACTCACTCACTCGCGTGCGCACACGCACGCGCGAGCGCGAACGCGCGCGCGCGTGCTCTCGTTCGCACACGCAGCTGCGCGGCCGCGTTCTCGCGGCGACGGCGGCGTCGCGTTTCCCGGCGCAACCGGCGGACCGGGAACCCCAGCGGCGCCTCGCTCGTCCTCGAGCGGAATCGAGAGAGAACGTAAGCGGGACGACGGCCCGCGGTCCGAATGTTCCGAGAAAGTCGAAGGAGACCGGCCTCTCGGAGCGACGAGTGAGACGAGCCGTTCGACTGGTTCCCGTTTCTCCGCTTCGCTTAACGGAACACGGTGGCGCGCGCTTGCACAGCGGCACAGTGGTCCGAGGCGCAAGCGAAGAGTCGAGGCGAGCGCGGCCGCCCCGCCGATCGAGACCGCGCCCGCCTGTTGCTGTTCGTTGACTCGGCGCGGCGCGCCGAGCGCGCGGCCAATGGGGGAGCGCGATCGCCGCGATGCCGCTCGCCGACGGGCCAATGGGAGGCGCGGCTGCGCCGCGCCGTTCCCCCGGCGCAAGCGCGGAAATTTAAATTGGCTTTAAATTGTAATTTGAAATTGGAAGATGACGTCTTTTATGACACTATATCGCAATTATTTTTTTCATCAAATTTATATTTTGTAATTTATAAATACCGATTTCCTAAATGCGAAAAGCAGGAAGCGTAAAAGTTCGAAAGAACGAGTGATTTATTTTGGTTGTTTCATTTCATATCGAATACAGATTCAATATTGAGAGTATTGAGATCTAATAAATAAAGAACTCTTGCTGAATTTTCGCCCTATTGTTTGTTTGTTTTTTAGTAGTTACATCATTTTTTATCCCTATGATCTTTCTCTTTATAAGTTTGAAATCCGAAACATGAGAAAATGTATCTATTATTATTCTAATAATAAGCGCAAGAAGTAAAAAGAAATGTAAAAAAAACATTTAAATTGATTATTTTTTTCATTGAATTTATATTATGTAACATATGAATACCAATTTCTTAAATGCTAAAAGCATGTAGGAGCTCGAAAGAATGAATGATTTATTTTGTTTGTTTCGTTTCATATCGAATGCAGATTCAAATCGAGAGTATCTAATAAATAAAGAACTCTTGCTGAGTTTTACACGAATTTTTCGCCTTATTGTTTCTTTGTTTTTTGCAGTTACATCATTTTTTATCCCTATGATTTTTCTTTTTAGTAGTTTGAAATCCGAAATATGAGGAAATGTATCTATTATCATTTTAATAATATGGGCAAAAAATGAAAAGAAATGTAAAAGAAACATTTAAATTAATCATTTTTTTCATTGAATTTATATTATGTAATTTATGAATACCGATTGATTAAATGCTAAAAGCATGAAGCTCTAAACAGCGAATGATTTATTTTGATTGCTTCGATCGAATGCAGATTTGAATCGAGAGTAGCTAATTCAATAAAGAATTCTTGTTTTACAAGTTTTTCACCTCGTTGTTTATTTGTTCTTTGCAATTACATCACTTATTAGCCTTATAATCTGTCTTTCTTTTTATTGAAATTCGAAACATGAGAGGATGTACCTATTGTTATTATAACAATAAGCACAAAAAATGAAAAGAAACATTCAAATTGCTTTTGAATTATGATTTGAAATTGGAACATGGTATCTCTTATAACACTTATCATAATTATTTTTTTCGTTGAATTTATATTATATAATTTATGAATACCAACTGGTTAAATGCTAAAAGCATGAAGCGTGGAAGCTCGAGAGAACAAACGATTTATCTTGCTTGTTTCGTTTTAGTTTCATTTACATTCGAATACAGATTCGAATGTAGAAAATCTGATAGAAACCTTGCTTGAGTTTTATATGTTTTCTCGTTCCGTTGTTTGTTTGTTTCTTATAAATACATCACTCTTATCCTTATGATCTTTCTTTTTTTCTTTTTATTATAGTTTGAAATCCGAAACGTGAGAAGGTGTATCTATTATTATTCCAACAATAAGCGCAAGAAGTGAAGAAAGAAATGTAAAAGAAACATTCAAATGAATTATGATTTGAAATTGGAAAATAACATTATTTACGACTCATCGCGGCGTTTTCTAATTTATGTACTTCTGGCTGATTAAATGTTAAAAGTATGAAATATGAAATAGAGTGGATGATTTATTTTGCTTATTTCGTTTTAGTTGAATACGAATTCGAACACAGATAATCCGATCCTTCCTGAGTTTGCACAAGTTACACTTTTCATTCTTAAGATTTCTCGTTCCTTTCATTAGTTTGAAATTCGAAACATGAGAAGCTGTACCCATTATTATTCTAATAACGAGCGCAAGAGATGAAAGAAATACAAAAAAATAGCTGTAAATACAATAAATAAATCAATTGAAGCATGATACTTTTCATTGTTTAATTTTAACTTCAATTTTATGCGCGAGAGATATTTTTTTAAAAAATCTTTTATGCTCCTTTCAAAAAAGATCCTTACACGTTTTGCGACGAATGCTCGTCTATTTTATACCCTGGTGAAAGTAAAATTTGGAGCGTAAGTCGAATGTAAGCGAAGGATGATAGAAGCGTGAACAAAACGTCTAGGAAGCGAAAATTGAAACATCGGAGCGTAAAAGAAGCGTTAAAATTTTTTCACTCTTCTTTTACGCTCCGGTGTTTCAATTATCGCTTCCTAGACGTTTTGTTCACCTTTCTATCACCCTTTCCTTACATTCGACTTACGCTCCAGATTTTATTTTCACCAGAGTATTTGTCACATGTTGCAATTGTTAATTCCCTTCGATCTCCGTACAGCACATTTTCTGTATGTAGCATGTGTGTTATCTTCTATCTCGCTTTCGCGTGTTGTTAAATTTAAAATAAAACGGGAATATATTCATATTTACGTTCCGTGCTTCATAATATTGATTCTATCGATACATCTGTTTACACTTCTCACATTCATACCCGCCTCTTGTTGTACGCGCGAGACGGTAAGAAGATCACCCGAACATCACGCGGGCTGTTTTCGAAAATCTCTCAATGTCGGGACGGCCCTCGCCGTAGACGGATTCGATACAGCGCGCAAGGCATCCGTAATCGAAATCAGAACCATGAAATATTTCTTTCTGCTCGTGAGTACTGTTATTTTCTTCCCTCGTTGTGTACACGTGTAAAAGAATCGCCGTTAAAATCGCGGTTTATACGATCTATTGCGATGTCTGTTGCAGCTGGCGAGTTATGCCTTTCTACAACTACTTGCCGCGCACGCGACAGATCTGGACGAATATCTGGATGAAAAGCTGCGACAGTCCAAAATAGAAATCATTAAGATTCACATCCAAGAGACCTCGCCGGGTAAGTTTACTTCAACGACAAATGTATAGCTTCCATTTTTTTTTTCACGAGAATATCTCTGCGAACTTTGATCGTGCCGAGAATTGGACAATTTCCATTTTCTTTTCATACTGATTAAATACATAATCCAGTAAAACTAAACACAAATTAATTATAGTTACGTTGCATCAATATTATAATTTCCTACTCAACAAAGTAATTGTTATACAACATATGTTGTATTACATTTATATTGTCAAGGATAAGAATACATTATATTGTAGGAAATTATAATATTGATGCAATGTTAGGCTCTGCATACAATAGAAAAAATATTAGAAATAGGAATGAATGTTAAACGTAAAAGTGTCCACGATGCTACATTTTAATCTAACAATAAGATCTCGAACCGAGTTTCTATTTTTTTTTCCATACCGATTAAATTTTCATAATCCAGTAAAATTAAATACAAATTAATTATAGTTACATTGCATCAATATTATTATAATTTCTTTATATTATTATAATTCCTACTCAACAAAGTAATTGTTATACAACATAATATGTTGTATTACATTTATATTGTCAAGGAAGAATATATTATATTGTAGAAAATTATAATATTGATGCAATGTTAGGCTCTGCGTACAATAGAAAAAATATTAGCAATAGGAATGAATGTTAAACGTAAAAGTGTCCACAATACTAGAATTTAATCTAACAATAAGATCTCAAACCGAGCGACCAAATTCTAGCGACCTACAGGATATACGTTTTATATTCAATATTTATATTTTTATGTTAATATTTAATATTTATTTAATATTTTAATAGGAATAATCCTATTACTATTATTTTCTCTATTGTGTGCAAGGCCTTCCTGCTAATTGATGTTTACCGGGTAGCGATATGTTCTAGAGCGGATAGAAATAATTGTTCTTTCAATCGAGAAATATGATAACGGAGCGTTTCGTTTGCAGTGCAAGAAAAATCGTACAGAGTACACTGGAACAGATCATGGCGGGTGCCGATAACAAGCGGTTATCAGCCCTTTACTATAAATATGCTCGACGGGGTGTTCATCCTCGAGGGCAATCACGTGATGGCACTCTCTTTCAACGCGACTCCCTGGAATGAGACCTATGAAGCGTTGCGCCCAGTTTACCTGGTCAAAGAGGAGACCGTTACGTTTGTTAGGGTATAAATCATCATTCTTTAACGACATCAGTATCAATCCCGAGCTTCAAAAGTTTCACGCAAAAAATACCTCTGAAGAAGCACTTTATAAATTGTTTATTATATTATATTATAATATATATTTTATAATATTATATTATATTATATTATAATATTATAT
>VBVR01005932.1:0-11107 GCA_011638315.1 Tetramorium parvispinum
AATGCATATAAAAGACAAGTATACACTCGAACGTGCGCAAACTGCCAACTGTCGAAAATCTCACGAATTCCTCGGACAACAATTTCACCCTCGATTATGTAACGTAATAATACATACGTTAAATCAGCCGTGCGCATGCTTATTTCCTTGTTTCGTGAGACCTTGTAGATATACAAGAAGAAAAACGATGCATTTTGCTATTATTACACCGAAGTATTTCATAATTCTCAAAATACATTAATTTTATAATATCCGTCTACTTACTAATCAGTGCTCACAAAAAAGTTGGCATAAATATTCCATTTTAAGGAATGCTAAATTTATTCTTTCGCTCAGACATGAAGATTTATTTTTATAAACAAAAATGGCATACGATTATAACCATAAGTTATCGGACTCTAAACAAAATGTGTTTTCGTTGAAAATGTAGTTTAAACATTCATATATTAATGACTGATATTATATTATAAAATTATTTGTTTAACAAGAAAATTGATAAACGCGATTGAATGCGAAAAAAATAAAATTTGCTTCATTACCGTTCGATAGTCGTGGCTCTGCGGGCCCAGAAACGATTCTGTTCCTGTCGATCGAAAGTCGATGGTGCTCGTTTCGTAGACGAGCGAACGCCCCGAGGGTGTCATGATAATTTTACAAAGACAATGGGGCTCCTTCTTGCACGATGCTCCCTTCGAAATCGTGGATTATTACACGTTACTTGAACCGCGGTGATCACGAGTTAAATTTGAATTGGATCCCGATGAGTCTCGCCATAGTTATTCCTTACTTCACTTGTACGGCAATTTGGTTTCTATCTACATGGCTGTGAAAAGAAAATTCGGCTGTGTTAAAGATGCGCGATTTTGCAAGATCGAGTAACACTCAACAATCAACAATACTGAAATACAAATAAAAAAGATATTTTATCCAATCGAATTGTAACAAATGTATATTTGACGATAAAAATTTAAATTTAGTGTATATGAATCTAAAAAAATTTATGCATATTTATTATTATATAAATAAAAAGAAACTTCATAAAAAAAAGAAAAGAATAAATTGAACAATAAAAATGTATCTAATCTTATGTTTAGACAAAAATGATATATTTTTAATATTGCAGATTTAAAATTATGATATTTTCGAATTCTGATATCGCAATCAATGAGGTGCACGATTTTCATAATTGTAAACGATACTTAAATCGTAATGTTGTGCAATATGGACGAAAGAAGTAGTTAAGACTGACCAAAGAAAGTGTATTTACATTAATGAGGAGAAACACTACTACCGAGATGACGCGCGAGAAAAAATTATATTCTCATTATCGCGACTCTAATTACTCTACGTTTGGTGAGCCATTTCTACCTCATTTCCACACTCTCAATTGCTTACCTCGTTTTCTTCGCATTTCTTTGATCTCGAATACTGTCCCTTATCGCGCAAACTCCTCGAAAGAGATACGCCTCTTTCGAGGTAAGAAATGAAAGAGCAATTAATTCGCGGACCATAATTGGTATGGCAATCGTTTCGAAATTACCCGCGAAATTATTTGCTTAATTTCTTGTGCGAATATCATATTTATTATCGTCGTGACGAGATTTTTTTTTTACCAGTCTTAAAATATCCCATTTTATATGCAATATATATGTTGCGTGTAACTTTTCAATAATTTATTTTTAGGAGCATATTATATTAATAAAAAGTAATTTTTTATCTTACAATTAGAATAAAAAATTATTACATTTAGTAGAAATTTCTGATATATTTGAATCGCGCGAATAACTGGAGATAAGAAATATTGAAAAACAAAATAATTTATATTGTAATGAGCATTTCGGAATTAAATTTTATATTTATTTTATGGATTGTTTATACGCGTATGCACATTTTACACACGCTGCCATCGTCAATCAAACATTTTAAACCCTCATAAAAGATAGTACGAGATTTCACGCTATGATTTTATGATACCCGCTTTCATCTAGAGCGAAGGCACTTACAGTTGTAGAGTTAATATCGCTCTTAGGAACTTCAGTTATCCACTATTGGCCACAAAACTTAATCTTCGAATTCAGAAAGACGACGTCTTTGATGCGAATCTTTTTCACTTTCGCCAAACGCACTCTCGGTGAGTTGAACGAGTCTTATTGACGACTCTCAACCGGCTGCTATCTTGAAAGTCTTTTATCTCGATTATCTATCGCCTTCGCGTTGCGCCGCCGCGTCGTCGTGAGTCTCACGGTTACTCGATCGCGGAGATTAGTCACGACTCTCGGCCCGAACGAGAGTAAATCAGACCCTCGCCCGTTGACACGTTTAGCTGGGTCCAGGATACCTTGTGGTCTCAACTGGTGCCGTTCCCCGGGTTATTCCTTCTTTTCCTCGACGACGATGTTGACGGCGGTGGTCGTTCTTTGCATTTGCCCCGTGATAAATCATTGGCTCTCCACCGTCGTCACAATCCCGCGGCCATTAATCTCGATAATTGAATCAATATCTGTGATATCTCCTTGTGTATCCGGGCCGGCCTCATGGTAATTAGCCGGACTTGTCATAAATCATGCCCTCCGGGGGTCGCACACGGGCCGAGTTAGAGAAAAAAAGGAAAAAAGATCCTTGCCGAGGTTCTCTGTGGAATACAATCGGTTATATTTAAATAAAAGAACATAAAACGAATATTTTATGTTCTTTTATTTAAATGCGGGAAAAAAGTATTTATTGTAAATCGATAGCTTTTTTTCAGGAGAAAGCTGAACATCTTGATGATCACTTTTAAAAATATGTATATTTGGCGTTTTAATAGTCGTGAAGAAAAATTTGTAGTGCTACTCTCGTCCGATTCGATGAAAATAACATGATCGAAATTGAATTACAAAATCGATTTATTGAAAATGGATAAATTGGACATGAATAATAAGTTTTGAATAATGACATATTATAAAGTCATCAAAATATTATAAATAAAATCGTAACTGTAGATTTTACAATTTGAAAAATAATTACATTATCCATTCAGAGCTATCGTTGATATTCCTATATTTGCGTTCTATCTTGAAAGTGACTTTAATTATCCAACATCTTTCAACAGATTTCATCTTTTATATGACGCTCAACAATAATTATTAAACACGCTCATTCCGCATACGGAGAAACTCCGTCATTACTCTCGCAACGAGTTTCCTCCATATTATACGAGGGAAAACGGCGTCTTCCGCGTGTATAATTACATTCCTTCCTTAACGTCAGGTCGCAGCGTTACACTGTAAGGCGACTTTACGTAAAGGCAACGTCGTTGCCGGTCGCCTGATCGCGATCCGGGTCGCGGGCGCACACACAGGGTTCCCGATAATTTCCTCGCGCCGGCGGCGGTGCATCGATTGTCAAGGAAATCACAGTGATTTGTAGTAATGCGCACACGCGTCTCTACGAAAGTTCAGGGTCCTATCTCGTGATCCTGTGGCGGATAGCGGTCCTGGGACGTCCTGGGGTGCCAGGATCAGCGGCCGCGGGTCACTCCCGCATGGCGTAATCAGTCGATCATTATCACGGCTCGCGTAATAGTGACTCGGGACGCTCGCGAACGCGTTCGAAAATCAATCTTTTCCCTTACCGTTTTGTGTCTTCTTGATTATCAGAACGGCAAATACGCCGTATTGAAGTTCGACCCCTGCCTTGACTGTTGATGTATTGCGACTTCATTATAAGAGCGACCGATTAATTAACAGTAGTATTGAACTGGTGATTCATGTGACAATTATGCGAATGAATGCATTCATTGGTCGCGGTATTATGCAGCATTCCTGGAATAATTATCACGAAGAAGTTGGAAAGATTCTATACCGTTAGCTGTACTGATATATACTGCGTAGAGTATTTACTATAATTTTTAATTTTATATTGTATTTTATATTTTATATAGGATTTACTGTATAATTCATAATATTATATTGATTACATATTTTTATTCGATTTTTATTCAATTTAGAATCGCTGCAGAATTGTTGAATTTACGGAATTAAAGGGTGTTTCGTTGCTTGATCTACTTTGTACCATTATCCAGCAGCGTGTATGTTCGCTTTACTTTTCGTCGATGACCTTCGTTCAAAGTAAATTTATCCGAGTTTATACCAGTGCGAGAAGCGGCCGATCTGTGCAGTCGCAGCCGTAAATTCGACCGACAGATACGTACTCGCGTCGATTTATCGCGCATGTCACCGCACCTGACTAATTGACGGCGCGAGATACGCGATTCGTCTGGCGGCCCCAAGCCCTGGCCTCGTTATCTCATACCCTCGGCTCCAGCGACACCGTGTTTCTCGTTCCTTCCTTCGGGACGCTCTTGGAAGTGTGACGGTCGTGTCGAGATCGTAAAGTAAACCGCTGGTTTAATGAGCCAATTATTTAATTGTCCGTTGTCTCTCTCACTCGGCCTCGTCGGAGACGTCGGGATGCCGACTGTTCGCGATCTCTTCCGCCTGTAACCTTACGCGCGATTTCTTCATAAGAAACATTTCGATATAGAGTATTATCTGAATCATTATTGATATAGTAAAAAAATATTTGCATTGTTTTATTAATTTTTTTATGAGCCTGTCTGTGAGACTTTCTTTGCGCATGTTTCCGGATATCAACACATGAATTGTCACAGAAAATTGCTAGTCCTAGGAACGTAATTCAATCGTAGAGTATCAGCAGTATGAGTAGCAGTCATCCAGAGGGATCTAGATGAACTCATCAAGGACGCGCTTCGGTAGAATCTCAATTAAGGCTAAATTGCCCGTGTGGGGAGAAAATAGAGTGTGAACAGGGGCCCGGTGCATACGTAGCGCGAGCGTCTGCTGAGGCGATGCGAACGCGCGCGCAGTGCGAAGAGAACGGGAGAGTGCGCGACGGGGAAGTGAGAGAAAGGGTCTTCGAGTTCATTCCGCGAATGGAAGTCGAAGACCTCGGAGCGAAACGGCATTCCGAGCCACACTTGATTGGTTTTGGCGGAGTCGCGCCGCCTTCCTAGAGGTCGGGTCAGGTCACTTCAGGTTCTACGTGACTCCTGCTCTCTCTTTCTCTCTCTTTCTCATTTTCCCTCTGCCGCGGACGTGTTGAGAGTATGCAACTGGCCCACACCTCGCCGACGATATATCGCATCGCGGCGGTCGTCATCGGCGCTGATTAACGAGTTATAAGTAGAACCGCCTTACCGGCGCGATTTGTAAGTCGTCGGAACTACGATCGAGACCCGCAGTCACGGTTTAATTATCGGCGATGACCCGCGCTTCGACCTCACACAGAATTCATTGTCGACGTCGATCTGTAGCATCATCGAAGATAGCTAACGCACTCTGCGTTTTTACCGAGAAATACCGAAAATATACTCATTATATCATATGGGTTTCGTTACTTAATTATTCAAAAAGGAATATTGCGAGTAACGATTGTTGGAAATATTGTAAATTGATGTGTGTCGTCGTTGAATTAAAACGCAATCTGTAAAATGTTCATGAGTTGGTTTAATCTCGCTAGAAACGTCTAACGGTTGTCTAATAGACTAGACACACAAGGTAATAAAGGACTGCAAAACACAGACTTTGATGAGTTTAATAGAGAACGTTATGCCCGAAGACTAGGGGCAGTCTTACACAGTTACTTTTAAAAAGGCATTTCTCCTCCTTCTTCCTATCTTTGCCGATCTCTGTCTTCTATCTTAGGTATCTACTATAGAAATTATTGGTTTTGAACAATCTGCTGCACGACAAACATTCTTCGGAAGAATATTCTTTGGATAATCGTGAAAAAATAACTGTTCGATGACAAAGAAATTACATTGTTTTAAATTATATATATATTGTATAAAATATTATATTACTGCTTTTTTTACAATATGATTTATATTACTTATTTCATACATAATCTACAATTATACATTTTATGGAATGGCGCACATGGGTAAAAAATATCTTATCTAAGTATTCTAGATATATAAAAACATTATTTATTCCAAATTATTAGACTTAACACATTTTTTAATAGGATTGTTTTTTATTTTAAGATCATTATCATTTGTCTTGCATATTTGCGAAAACTATTTTTTTTCTTCATTCGATCAGAACTGTGCGTGACACCGCAACGTAATAATCGCTAATTAATTACCACTGTATCGGGTGGCAAACGCGTTAATACGAATCGTAAGCAGCAACTCGGTCATTAGCGCATATGGAAGGCGGCAATTACATAAGCGGGCTATAATTTAGAATGATATTTCGAGGCTCGGAGGCGAGGAGAAGAGGAGAGAGATGCGTGAAAGAGTGTGCGGGATACCGGCGGAAGTGCGCTCGCGTCTGTAATTATCCGCCATAGAACGGAACGCCATTATGCTGACTGTTGGTTAACGGTCTTAATGGGTGGATATCGGTCCAGCGGCGGGTCGGCTCGTTATCCCTAATTTATGTTTGGCCAAGCCATCTTTATGCTCTTCTCGCGCGCCTCCTTAACTTAAGTTTTTGTCCACCCTTCCGTTCCTCTTTCTCCGCCGACGAATCCCTCAGATCTTTTCACACGTATTGCGGGCGAACGCGAGGCGAGAATCTATATTTGGAGTACGGAGCAATTTGTATCGCACATCCTTCTTGCCGGACGTCGTAATTAATGTATCGGGAATACGAGTGGTTCAATAACCGCTGTCGATCTAACCGATGAACAAGAAAAAGATAATTATTCACAAATCCGATCTCTGTCTCGACGTATTCAGCCCTCGATTCGAGAACGTGAAGATTGACAGATTTGGCTTTACCGAAATCGGATTTTATTTATAATAATCATACCGGAGAAGAAGAGGAGGCAGGAAGAGAACATGTCACTTCAACGAAAAGCATGCGTGATATATTCTTTCTCGTGTGCCGGTGATTAATTGAGCATAGTTTAATAATCTCCTCGACGTGATCGAGGCTCGACGTGATGCCAGTTTCTCCAGTCTGCTTATAGACCAATAAAACTTAATTTGCGCCAACTGACAAGAAGATTCGCAAGTCAGGCTTGCTTGGAAATATCTATCAATTGTAAAAATTGCATATTGCGTAAGAGAGAAATGAGAGAGATATATGTCTTTTTTTCTCAACTTGTTTTACCAACAACAATTCTTTCGTATCGCGCAAGAGTTACTCTCGTACCTCGGAAAATCAACACTTGTCCCTGACGTTACATTCAAGGGTCTTGCAGAAGACTCCTTCCGTGATCTCTCATCCGGCAGCCGGGTGTGCCGTATCCTCACGTCCGCGGGAATTCGCTCGTCTCGCGAATCCGATTTCAAGACAGTTAACTTAATTACCGTTGTTGCGGCGGTTGGAAAACGAGATGGGATATCTTGCTGCCGTGGCGAAGGATGAGGTCGATCGAGGGAAAAAGAAGGGAAGAGAGACGAGGGGAATATATAGAGAGAGGGGAGAGAGAGAGAGAGAAAAGGATAGATAACCGCGAGATACGTGCGTCGGCATGGCGGCAGCGATTAAGGTAAGGTAGGTCGCCAGCTCTCCCGGGCGTGTTCATGTCCGATGCGACCTTCGGCCTCTCCTATGGGCCCGGTGTGGTTGCCCGGCACGGACTGGATCTACGGTACCGCTATCTTCTGTTGCCCTCCGCGCGATCCGCTGCGGCAGCATAAAATGGCATCGCTACCCTACATACCTGAACCGCGTCAAGTGAATTATCCCGCATTACTGTTTAAAGCTTGCCGCGCAGTCGTTGGGTCACATTAAACTGGGTCTGAAAGATTCACAATTCCTATTTCTGAGTGCACAACAGTTTTTTATTATGTTTAAAAATAATTAATTAGGTATTTGTTTTTCCGCAAACGATGGTACACAAATGGTACACTTGCTTTTTCATTTGTGTTGTTTTCTTAACAAATATTAATGAAGAATTTTTTGCTTATATATAATTGATTTATGCAATTAATAAAGCAATAAAGTTTTATTAAAAATAAATAAAAATTACTGAAGTTTTTTTCATAAATGTTGCTGAAGTCGAGATTAAAGGCTTTTCTTGATAAAAGATTGATTTGAAGAATTGATCATTACTTGGTTTATTAATGTTTTTAATTAATTTGAAAATGTTTATTTTCTTGTGATATGTATATTTATAAATTCGAGATTCATTACATCAATCGCACGATTGTTAGATCAGCTTTGATTCACATGATCGTGTCGGTATTCGGGCCAGACGTTGGCACTCGTTTAATTAGATTTCTCGCGTTGCCCCAGGAGTGTTTGCTCTCTAGAGCCACTGTTTGATGGGTAGGTAATAATAATAATTATTATTATATCTCGTCAATGACAGGTAGATTACTGCTATTATTTTCTCTTAAGCTAAAATTCTTTTAAATTGTAAATTCCAACATATTCAAAGTAATTTTTTTACCTTCTAAATTATAATAAATTATACAATGAAGAAATATTTCTATATTTTATTCTTCTAGTATCATTTTACATAGAAAGAAAACTTGCAAAAAATAAAATGTTTTATTTTACACATTAATACAAATTAAAAATAAAATATTTTAATACAGAAACATTTTGTGTGATAATTATCTCAAGAAATTAGAAGTAGGGTAGACCTAGGCGAATCGGATCAAAGTAAGAAGTGAGATCGTACTTGTTACATCAATTTATTTAACCATGTAAAATACAAATAATAATTGTATTTTATATGATTATATTTTATATGATATATTGATGTATGTAACAAATACGATCTCAATACTTTGATCCGATTCGTCTCGGTCTACCGCTGCGGGAGCATAAAATGGCATCGCTACCTACCCTACCCTAGGTACCTTTTTTATCTTAATACAAGCATCTTTTTACAGTTTTCGATCATGGCGTCACATATTAATAGACTAACTCATCTTGATGTCATTTTAATTTGTTGACAGCATCCTATTTTTTATAAGATAATTATTTAACAAATCCCTCATTTTATTATTCGCGAATGAAATCGCGGCTAATTAATATCTCGCGGGAATGAAAGCGAACAGGTTTGTCAACTCTTCAGAAATCAATGAACTGAAAAGAGCCTCGAGCTGAAGCCCCGAAACCGGCCTTTGATCGCCTCAATAAATGCTTAGTTGCTACCTGAATCCACCACTACTTTCCGCTTATAAAAGCCAACAGAATGACAAAATACCATTGGCATTCCAAGGTGTGGAAAATTTCGATAGGATTAATAAATAGAAATATTATCGCATTTTCCTTGTCTAGAATAAGATGGATTTAGAGATTTTCGACACCTTTTTGCGATCATAATTTGTCATATATTAATTTTTATGCCTTAAAACAGAGTTATTCTTTTTTTTAGATTAATTTAACAAAAATTCTATATTCTGTAAATAGAATCAATTCGGTGGCAGTATTATAGTTGAGTTCAATCGCGTTGGATCTATATATGATAATCCCGGCCATATATAATTTTATTAACTTCGATCGCGACTCATCCGAATTGCAAACAGGAAAGCCGTCAATTTATCGGCGCGCTAGCGAATCGCGATAAGTATGTAAAACGAATAGCCGGTCGCAGCCGGTAATCACCGATAAGCCGTCGTTCCACTTTGAGACGAACGGGAAGAAGCAGTTAAGTTTTGTTATTCCGCAAAATTGATACAATCTCAGTGAGTTTGCTCAGAGAGCTCATTACAACTCGTTCGATCGTCAGCGGCACTCGTCAGCTCTCAATCGACAAGAATCATTCGAGGGCTCTCCTTAGCTGGTATCTGGGAATCTTCAATGTATATTGGTTTTCTAAGCCGTGATGCATGAAACCGCGCGATCATTTCCTGGCCCGCCCTTATCGCGCCTCCTTATCTCGTCGTCAACTGTCGGCACTTATGTAGAACCAGAAACCATCTTTTTCTTCGTTGCGTATTAATTAATCGTTCGAATCCCTAAACGAACGTTGCAATCGAACGTCCGCGTATCTCTTCTTCCATAAATTAGAAAAGCGAAGCTCACATCGGTTAGCCTATCATGCCATTAATGAAGATTTCTTTCGTCGTTAATCGGTATTACGACATCTTACGATTCGTGAGAAACGTCGCGCATTTAGCGATAAATGCGGTTACCTAGTTCTCGTATATTGACATTGAACGTGCGAGTCTCCTATTAATTAATAAAGAGAAATTTGTGTATGAATTTTATAAAATAAATTAGATTTCGTAATTTGGGATAATATTATAATTGAGCATTGAAAATACAGATTTACATGATTCCATAATTATAGAAAATATCCATAGCGTACTATCAGACTGGAACAAACAAAATTCTCAATCAAAGAGAGAGAGAGAGAGGGAGAGCAGAGTTTTGAATGATAATTATCCAGGTCTTACCGACATGTAACGAAATATAAATTACAATTCTAGATTGAGAGACCAAACCTCTTGCTATTTCTTTTATTTTTTTTATGATTTATTAGAATTTATTTACGAATCTTTTCATCATTCAATTTCATTTATTACATTTTTTTACAGTTTGCCTAATATAATAAAAATAATATATGAAAGTAGAAATTTTATACAAAAGAATAACTAAACATGAGAGTTGATTTTTTTTTTTACAAAATTCAACTTTATACAAAATTCAAAATAAATTTATTTTTATTGAGATTTTGTTTTAAAATAACTTTGTTACACCTCGACAGGTTTAATATCCTTTTAGAACTAAGTTCATTATATCATCGACTTAATGTCACGTCTTGATTAATCGTCTTAGAACGTGCAGAAATTTATACATCATGCGCTGTATTGATTGACCACGAGCACGCTATTAAATATCTTTATCGATCCTTCCATCTTCCTCGCTCCGCCTTAGTTGTACGACATTCTTTTCTTCCCTTTGAGTAAACTAGCATTTCTAATTGGCGATTAGTACGTGCTAGCAGCTATATATGCAAGCTTGCTGGCTTCTACGTCGCTCGTAATTTTGCGGATATCGACTATTTTACTTAATCCATTATGTACTCATATAAAGTACTCATATAAAGTACTCATATAAAGTACGCACGTGTACATTGCCGCGGGCTCAAGCAACTTATTCCCGATATTCTGAATATGTAATTTATATGTAAC
>VBVR01005933.1:0-11107 GCA_011638315.1 Tetramorium parvispinum
ATATATTAATTAATTAATTTTTATATTATATATAATTTCATAATTAAAAACTTTTTGTACTACTAATTCCATTGTTCTATACTTATAAAGGTATTAAAAAAGATTGTTGAAAATATTATAGAATATCATAGAATATCGAAATATCTTGAAACAAACGAACGATATTATTAATTTTTATTTTTTATAAAGTCGGGCACAAGATTTACATCGGTGAAATATTCGTTTTTCACTTTATTTATTTGTTTTTAATTATGCAAAGGGTATATAATTGTATTAATATACAATAACTAACCGATGTACGTAATCTAGGCTGTCACAATAAAGAAAAAATGCTTGTTCGCAGAAACGAGTTCACACCTGCAAGCGACGCGACATGAATTCGACGGACGTTGAATCTGATCGCAAGCCGTTTAAAGAATTAGGATACGACATATACGTGTGTGAAAAGGGGACGTCGCGCTGTTCTCAAGCATCCTTGTCTTTGAGGGTCGTCCTTGCCACTCCGTCATTTTTCACAAGGATCGAATAAATAAAAGCGATCACACAGAAGGAGTCACGACATTAATAGACCAGGTGAACTATGTTAATTCGCGCTGATTGCAAATTAGTGCTACATACATTATTTTGCTCTTCTTTTTCTGAGCGTTTCAAGGTTTTTCTTTCTCTCGCACAATCCGAAATCTCGGTCGCTATAGAGCGCGAGAGATGGAACTGTGAGGACATGTCGAATAGTCGGTCGAGTTACGAGATTACAGTGATTCTAAAAAAAACTTCTTTTTCAAAGATACAAACATGCGAGAACATAAGAAAACAAGCATTCCTTTTACAATTACACGCTATTGAGTTTAATAAATTTTATTTATTTCTTCTTCCTTTAAACGTTGAATTTAGAATCTTTAAAATATATAAATGATTAAATGTTACTTATGTTATTTTTTATCACATTAATTAATTTCACCTTTTATTTCATTCCTTTGTGAGATCACATCTGATTCTATTTTTTATAAGAAAAAAAACCTAAATGCTCCGATTTTTATAAGCTTTAGATGTGCTATGAAATAAATTTGTAAAAAGGAGCTGTATTTGTTCATAACTGATTTTTCGCACATTAAAAAGATGAAGATAGATTCATCCCCTTCAGAATGATCGATTTTTATATTTCTAACAAGAGACAGAACAACAACAATAATAACAACACACACATACAAAGTCCGGAATCGATTTGATCTTTAAAATATATTAAACACAAAAATTTGTATTTTTTTTTAAAACATAATGATCTGTATATTTTTAGTTTTATTTTTGTTTTGATTACTTTGATATTTCTTAGGTATATATACCTATACGAAATTTATCGATATTGATAAAAATCTTTTTATTTTTAATGTTACTGGCGAGCAAAACTTCCAGATCGAGCTCAAATGTGAAAATAAATGATGTATGGGTTTATTGAGGATGTAATTTTTAATCTAAAAATGAATCATTTTTGAATTATGTGATTGGCTTTATTATAATTGTAATGATTTTAGAAATTTAGAAAGAATACTATATACATACATATATATACACAGAGTAGGCCATTTTAATTTATCCACTGAAGTAAAATCTTTAGAAAAACATTTTACAGAAAAATATTTCAGACAAAAGTTGCATGATCACGTTGCATGGTTTTAAGAGGGACATAAAGCAGGGTCCACATTACCGAGCCAAACCTCGAGCCGAACGTCGTCGTGAGCCAATTATGCATTCATATTGTCGAGCCGAAAAGGTTCGGCTCGGTAATATGGACGTATGATCGGCTCGCGACGACGTTCGGCTCGAGGTTTGGCTCGATAATGGGGACCCTGCTTAAGGTAGTGGCATTAATTTGACCTTGGATAGTCGTTTAAAGGTTACATACAGATCACCTTCAATTTCTTAAAAACCTCCTACTTTTTATTGCATAGTCTTGTGATTTATCTCGAGAGGTTTCCAAAACACTATAATTGAGTATATTTTCGTTAAGTATTCTTCGAGATATTTAAAATTTCGTCATAATACTTTTTAATATAAAATATGTAGAATCTTATAAAGTATTCACTTTTCGATTCACGTTTAAGATAAAAATACGTGAGGATTCATTTTTGCGACTGAAAAGGTCATTTAATCCTTACGTCAAAATCAGTGATATTTCAGGAATTTTGGAAAATAAAATTAGATATGTTTTTAAGACGAGTATAAATTTAAGTACTCTTTTAAGTATACTTTTACATAAGTAGATACAGCATACATATACTTTTATGTAACAGGCTTATATTCAATCAGTAAATCATTTTGTCACAATTATGTCTATTAATTTTATTAAATTAATTTTACACTGTTAATTGAAAGTAAAGTTTCTGTATTTATATCTTGATTAGGAAATGATTAGATATCAATCCACTTAACGTAGTTAAATTTTTATCGGTATCATTACGTTCCATGTATCTGATAGAAACCAGTAATTGAAGCAAAAGTAGAAATAACAAAGTAACGTACAAGAATTATTGCTGGATAGCATTAAATGTGTTATTGAAACACTAGGAGATTTAAACTGTTTCGAATAAAAGTTTTGTATCTTTTTTTTAATAAACTTTATACTATAATGTATTTATATTTTCTAGAAATCTATAATATTTTTTTAATTCTTTTTTCTTTTATTTAATTCTAATCGTTTTTTTTACTCATTCCTCTAATTTAAAAAAATTTTTCCATGGATAAAATCAAAATATGTATATAAACTACATTCATATTTAACAACATATATAACCATACGTAAAAAGGTTATAATTAAAAATAAATAAAAAGATATATAATTACATAGGCTGTATTCAGAATGCATTTATAAAGATATTAACATGCTTTTTTTGTCATTCTGTCTTTGTTTTACGTTTACAGAAAGATAAAGATAGAAAGACAAAAAACGCGCCAATATCTTTATTAATGCTTTCTGAATACGGGCCATTATTATTTTTTAAAAACAACTATGTTTTTTATCTTGATTTATCTCATAATTTATTACTTAATTAAATAAGTTTATAAAAAAAGAATATTTTACGAGATATTTTTTATATTCGCGCTGTCTATTTCGTTTTTTAGTAATCTTATCTTAATACTTTTACATTTATCTTAATACTATTATAGAATATATTATATATAATACGATGAATTACAAATAACGAAAAATCAAAATAAAATGTCTTGTAAAAGTGAATTTTTTTACAATTTTATCTTAATATTTTTATACATAAACTGATTAGAAAAATTATATGGAAGAAAATAATACAGCTCTATTAAAAAATTTTTCAAAACGTTGATGAAAGACGCATAATATAAAAAAATTTGTTATCTGTATTACATTTCTTTTCTAAAATTATGAAGTTTGTAAAATTATGCTTGTTTGAAATACAAATGAGAAATAACTGAAATAAAATATACAATACGAAATTGTAAAATCGAATATCTTCGATATAAAAATATACATTATTCTTATATTTTTATATGTTTTTATACGAAGTTTATGCAAACATCTGTTAAATAGCATAAAATCTTATTTTTACGATATTTTATTTGATATTTGATTTTATTACGATATCTTATTTGGTGCATTATTTTATTCGTAAATTAGATTTTAAACATATCTTATCTTTAAAGAAGTGAAAGATATTTTTTGAAAGGTATGTAGTATCTTTCGCGAAATTTTAATGCTAAATTTAATATTCGAAATTTTATGTAAAAAATGTAGAAACGTGGGACACTTTCATTGCGGAACCAGAGGTGTGAAGTACTTTCTGGCCGAAAGTAATTCAACGAAAAAATTCAGGTAGGATATTCGCCACAATGATTAGCTAAGTTAATAAATAATTACATATTATTAAGTGTGTTTTTGTAATCCTTGACATTTTTTTAAGGACGCATTCAGCAAATAATTGATATGGCCACGATGGCTGGCAGCGAATACACATCCGTGAAGGACTTTTATAGAGATAGATCGATTTTTATTACCGGAGCCACAGGTTTCATGGGCAAGGTTCTCGTCGAGAAGCTCCTGAGATCGTGTCCGGACATCAAAAACATCTACCTTTTAATGAGACCTAAGAAGGGTCGGAATGTGCAAGAGAGGTTGCAAGAACTTTTAAATGGACCGGTAATAATATAATTTTCTTCTTGCTATTTTTCGAATATTTCGAAAAATTAAAACAACATTACTTTCGGCAGCTTTTTGAGCAAATACGACGAACTTCTCCTGACAAGCTCTCCAAGATCATACCTGTGGCTGGCGATATAACGGAACCGGAATTGGGCATCTCGGTGGACGATCAAAATATGTTGATACGATCCGTGTCGATTGTCTTTCATTCAGCAGCCACTGTCAAATTCGATGAGGCCTTGAAGCTCTCGATCACCATAAATATGTTGGGCACCAAAAGATTGGTTCAATTATGCAATCGCATGCACAACGTGGAGGTAAGAGAGAAATTTTCTCTTTGAATTTTTCAGTTCGAACTACCAAACCGCCGCGTCGAGCCGGGATTGATTTGCAGCCGTAAATATTAAATCGAATTCGTGTAAATAAAAGACAAATTGTCTACAGCGATTTTATTTTTTTACGAATCTGCTCTTTACGAAAGATTACAGTGTCTTTTATCTACGGAGGGTTTACATCTCTACCTCATCTCGAAAGATACACCCTCGAGACGTATCCTCTCGAGAATCTTTCGAATACTTCGTTTCATTTGCTCGTGATGTACGACATCGATTTTTAATTAATCGACAACTAGTCTGTCCAAGTTTCTGCTTAAATACATTCGATTTGTGTCAACAAATTTCGAAAGGTAAATAGAGCCGGCTTTATATATACGAGTGTATTTGTACTCTGCACTCTAATTGTATCGCGCGATTCTATCGTAAATCATTCACCTAACGTCTATTAACAATCTCATTTGTTTGTTGTTTCACGACAGCATTAATTAGTCACGAATTAGGGCGAATAGAACGTACAGTATAAAAGGAATAAATGTCAAGTAATATTACGGAAGTAACAAAAAAAAATATTTAAAAATAAAATGAAATATTTTATTGTTATTTTATGCACACACAATTTATGCCGAAATGAAATGTAAAAAGTCGCACGCGAGTCGTAGATTAGATTTTTAGATTATTATCTGTAACAAATTTTACTTTTTTAGTTTGATGTGACAGTCAACAAGCAGAGAACTTGTACAACTTTATTAATGGCATAGTGCAATTGATTATCAATCATATTCATTTTTTTAAGTAGTTTTTTCTTCTTTCTTTCTTTTAATGTATGTAGAATTTTATTAAAAATTTTTCTTGTCGCCACGTTTTTACGCATTATTGTCATTAACAGCACACGAAACACACACATACAAAAGATGGATTTCTCACAATTTATAGATGCAAAATGTGTAATAAATATAAATGCTTGATCGCAGGCGTTCATTCACGTGTCGACGGCGTATTGTAACTGCGACCGGAACGACGTTGCTGAGGAGATTTATCCAGTTGGACGGGAACCTGATCAGGTGATCGCTCTGACGGAGTGGATGGATGACAAAATGTTTGAGGAATTCACGCCGAATCTGATCGCCAGCCGACCAAACACATATACATTTACCAAAGCATTAACCGAGCGAATGCTCCAGCGGGAAAAGGGTTCTTTACCGGTAGCAATTGTAAGGCCATCGATCGTGCTGTCGTCGTACAGGGAACCGGTCGCCGGTTGGGTTGACAATTGCAATGGCCCCACGGGGATTATTGCCGCCGCTGGGAAAGGCTTTTTCAGGTAATGATAATGGGCGGTCATAATTAACGATCGCGATATTACAATAGAATTAGAATGAATACTGGCGTATCGCTATTGTCATTTCGGTATCGCTCATAATTTTCGTAAGTGATTATTCTCGTGCGTATAAATTTCTCTTACGACTGGCGGTCTCTTGCTTGCAGAACTATGTTATGCCACGAGGATAAAGTGGCGGATCTAGTGCCCGTCGATCTTGTGATTAACCTGATGATTTGCGCGGCATGGAGAACCGCCACGCAACGCATCGACACCATCCCAATTTATAACTGTTGCACCGGCCAGCAAAATCCTATAACTTGGAAACAGTTCGTCGACATGTCGTTCAAATATTGCCGGCTACACCCGGTGAACGATGTGTTCTGGTATCCGGACGGTCGTTGCCATAGCTCCGCCATAATAAATAAATTGTGCGTGACATTTCAGCACACGCTACCTGCGTATATCTTAGATATTCTCGCTCGGCTCAAGGGCTCGCGGCCTATAATGGTCCGCGTACAGACAAAACTTTCCAAAGCCGCCCAGTGTTTGGAGTACTTCAGTACGAAACAGTGGAATTTTAGAGACGACAACGTGCGACGACTGGGTGAGCAACTCAGTCCGGAGGATCGGGAGACATTTATGTTCGACGTTAGGCAAATCGATTGGCCATCGTACTTGGAGCATTACATTCTGGGAATACGAAAGTTTATCCTGAAAGAGAGTCCGGAGACACTGCCAGCTGCTCGTTCACACATCACAAAGTAAGACAAGTTTCTTTGCTTTTCAGCAATCGTTTTATTACGGCGCGATTTCTCTGTATAACGCTTTCGTAGTGTCTGTTTGGAATTAGTATTAAAGAAAAATCCTTTAATCATATGCAAGATTCTTAATCATGTAACATATGTCAATGTTTTATACTGTAGAATTTATATCTGTATTTTAAAAATTTAGAATTTATATTATAGAGTTTAGCTATTTCTCTTTGTGATTTTTTTCTTATTCTACTTATTATTTAAAAAATTATTTTTAATGACCACGTTAATATTGAATACATACTGGATTCTTTATCACTGCTATTTATTCATACAATTTTATTATAAATATATATCTGCTTGTTTTTAGAAATGTTGACTTAAAATGTTAATGTTGAGCAAGTTTCTTTATTTATCTATCTATTTGTTTATGGAAGAAAGTTATGCGTCACTTTACAAATTCTGATTTACTCTATCTAATTACAGACTGTACTGGCTTCACAAGACCATGCAACTTGGGATACTGATAATAATGCTACGCGTACTGCTGTTACGCAACTCCGCAGCGCGAGGAGCCTTCTTTTCGCTGCTGTCCATCGTACTTCGCATATGCCGCTTGATTGTTTGACGGTTCAGAACGGGCCCGGTCGATGATCGCGATCAGCGTAATGCAAAGCAGCCGTTATCCAGCGGCCGCTATTTAAAGGTGCGATTTGTTCTTCGACCTTGTTGCTCAGCCTCCTCGACGATACAGCGCTACCTACACATCCATCGATTGGCCTTTTCGATGTTGGTAACCGTCGACGAGTAACACCAACGCCGGTTACAGATACTTGATTCCCGAAAGAGTGCCGATTACTGGATTCGATCGGACAAGAATTCCGTGATGGAATTGTTTCCCCCGCGAGTATATAAGTACGCTCCAATACACACACCCACCCACACACACATACATACATACATACACACACACACATACACACACACACACACACACACACACACACACACACACACACACATACATACATACATACACTTTGCATATATTACAATAATTATTATTACATTACCGATGTTATTCCTTGTTGCCCCCGTGCGAACCGTCGCGAAAAATTGATCGTCGTTCGAGTTCCGTAATATAGTGACGTAATTGTCATTGTGCGTGTTCCATTACGCTAGAATAAAGATAAACGCGGATCGCCACGATTATTCCATTAGCGTCATCGTACATCGATATACTTTGCACAACGTCAATTTCTAATGAATAAAAGGAGCCAAGTTACATCGGCACGCGCTCGATCGTTGCTAACGCGAGCTCGTCTCTTAGTCCAGCTAGTCGGTTTTCGGTATGGTAAGACACTCCCGAGTAATTATCGCGAGTTCTCACGACACGACGCGACAAGAATCCGTCGTGCCTTTGTATTGTCGGTATCTGACATTCTTTTCTCTTTTTATTTGGTGACGTAAGATACCTAGATAGATATTTTGCTACGATCGCATGTATGACTCGTGGTTGCGCGTACAGAGGCGAGAAAAATGGCTGTCGACTTAGAAATAACGTGTGCAAGAAACCCGATCACACAGAGACGACATCGTATAATACGGTAGTTAGAACGAATATGGCAACGTAGCAACAACAAATTTATAGCTTTTTTTTCTTTTAAGAACTGCCACTGATACGCAAAACCTTTTAGCCGTAAACGCGTTTATCCGGAACATAACGAGAGGTCAACATCTTTACGTGAACTTGTCTCTCAAGAAAGCTACGCTACAGTTACAATCTTTAATGAAATATCTCTATGTATCTTACACATCCTATTATCACAGGATTAACATTTGACGAATTTTAAAGACATTGGCAACTTAATGAATTGTCTTGCTGAAATCATGTCGATCAATTTAACACGCGGTTCAAAGACATTAAATTAAAATCGCTAAAAATTTATACAATTCGTATAAATATACATACATAGAAGATTTGTGGATAAATTGCTAATTAAAATGAAACATCATTTTATCCAATGTTTGCATATATCTCGAAAATAATACGTGAAATATTCATATATGTGTAAGATGTTAGCAGTAATTTACTAATAGCAATTTGCTAACAGATTCAAGCAAAATTGCGGCAAATCGACTGCGTTCTATCATAGCTTGATACAATCTGACAACAGATTATTAACAGAAAGCGTAATGGAATATGTCATCTAGATGGTTAAGAAACGATAGATTCTGCTCAATTTCTATAGTCCATTTGCTATTGTATTCCGCTAACAAATTCTGTTATACCGATAAAGCAGCAACTTTGCAAAATCTCGACAGATCTGATCATCAGAATATTTTCGAGAGTGCATTTTTATTATATCTGAAAATACGAATATTCTGACAGCCGGTACCGCTAAACTGACAATTTGTAGTTGCCTTTGCCTTTGAGATGACGATACACACTAACGCTTTTTTTATTTATTTAATTAGCTTTTTGTATCGCTCATCTTTTGTGCAAAATAATAATTTATTAAATCGGAGCGGAGCTTCCCCTTCTGTTTTACGATCAATCGATGAAACGCTGTCGTGCTTCGAGAATGAAAGAATACACTTGGAGTTAGATAAGCATAAATGTAACGGAGATTTTCCGTGTTAATTAACAACGTAAAAAAGAGAAAAACGACAAATAATATTAATTCTGCGCCAAGGAATAAAAGAGGGGTAGTGCTACGAAGGTCACCTTCTACTAGTCTCGTCTGTATTGTTACTCGGTTACACAGTGCATACAAGAAAAACAATATTTAATATGTATTAAATTATAATTAATTTAATTAATATTATACTATGCTACTATACAAATTAAAATTGATGAATCATTATGAGTGTTTCGCTATCTTTTTCCTCGATGTTCTAGAAATAAATTTCACTAAAGTTTCTTTGAAATTTTTTATTCGTTGTTGATATCTATTCGTTAAAAAGAAGAACACTACGTCGAGAAATCGACATAAACAAGGCAGATGAAATCGGTAATCTTTATCTATTTCGTAAGGCTCTCTTTATTATGGAGACCATTCGCATCTACACGAGAAATTATTCATATTTATTTTTGAAAAACGAAATATCGATATACAACGCCTTTTGCTGCATTTGCATGTTAGAGTTTCCTCGACAAATAAATAAATTTTCGATCAGGGCGGAATTTCGCGCCTAAAGTTAATTTTTACGAATTTTATACAATTCACCTTCATATGCTTTTGAACTACGCACCGATATTACTATTCGTTTTAGAAAAGGTTTACGCCAAAATTGGAAATTTTATTTATTATTATTATTATATCAATATATAACATTTATTATTATTATTATATCAATATATAACATTTATTATTATTATTATATCAATCTAGTACAACATTACTGAGAAAGAGAGAGAGAGAGAGAGATCAAACAAGCATCTTGTAAATCTACAAGACATTAATGAAAAATTTTTCAGTCGGAATTCGGATCTGAACCTTCCAACTTTCCGAAACAGATATCTTATTAATGTAATAACAATATGAAGAACACTTAAACAAGCGATACGAATAAAAACATAAGAATCAAAGTCCAAATAAAAGTTGCTAAAAAAAACTAATGAAGAGGAAAAGTTAATTTCGCGTAATACACATATAACACTGGATAGATAAATATTGGATAATAAAACGGATATTTATTAGCAGCAAAATTTGAATTATCGATATTGCGGATAATATGTGGATTTACTGTTCCAACAAAAAACCTGTTTTAAAATCGACAGATAATCGGTATGTAATTTACTGAGTTAGAAAAAGTACACAGAAATAGTATTATTAGACTAGTCTAAGCCAGTCCAATCGAAAGTGGCATTTTCTCTAATTAATTGTAAAATAAATATTGATATTTTCGGATGTCGGGCGAAATCTCTTGCGCTTGATGATAATTTTCATGAGTTTTACAGCTCGCCTTTGCGCTTTAACAGTACAGCGCTTTAACATCGTGTTCATCTGACATTATCTATCAGCTCTCAAATTAATTAAGACGGAGCGAAAGTTACGAACGTATCAGAAATCAGACGGAGTGTTCGCCCACTTCTCGCGATGATGCCACCAGTGCCGTCCATGCAAATTGTGGGCCTCCCTACATTTATCAGCCTTCTTCATCGTCAATGTTTTAATGGATATTAAAATCTCCTATAATTTTAATACAATACTAAGTCAACAATCTAAGATAATTTTATTGCAATGCGTAGCAACGAGTCTTATTACTAAAATTGAAATATTACTTCCCAGATAGGAAAGCATGCAGAAAAATTTTAGCCTCATTTTAATTTTAAAATATAATGTCTAATATATTGCGTAATAAGTCTACATTTAATTTTAAAAATCAATAATTCTAAATTTAATTATTGTAACATTTAGCAATCTTTAAAAAATTGATGCCTAAAATAAATTCCTATATAATTGTAACATCAGTGAGAATCATCTTAGCACAATTATTACTGAATACATTTCAGAAATTAATTTTG